>CAJNIZ010001687.1:305-28212 GCA_905231905.1 Symbiodinium pilosum
TAGGCTTTAGGATTTAGGCCTTAGGATGTAAGGTTTAGGATTTAGGGTTTAGGGGTTGGGATTTAGGGCTTAGGATGTAAGATTTAGGAGTTAGGGTTTAGGGTTTGGGATTTAGGGCTTAGGATGTAAGGTTTAGGGCTTAGGATTTAGGGTTTAGAGTCAATGCCAGCTTGGTTCCTAGACCCTACACCGTTAAAACCGACTGATATCTCTCTCAACCATCACATAATTCCAGACACTCCTGCTAAAGAGGAACCTACGCAGATTTGAGTTCCCTCCAAATGTTCCCTATAGAATCTCCGGTCCCCCCTCCGCCCTCGCAGATGCTGAAGGTTAGCGATCTAAATCCTACCCACGTTGCTTTCTACCCCTATGGCCTAAAACTCAAACCCTCAAAACCCACAGCCGTATCATCCTTTGCAAATGGTAGTTTCCTTAAGAAGCACCCCCGACAAGTGTGACACTTGGCCTTTGCAGCCGAATTCGCACGCCTTGAGCCCTAAACCCCAAACCCTAAACCCCAAACCCCAAACCCTAAACCCTAAACCCGAAGCCGTTTCTCCGTAGCTCTGAAGGAGACTTTACACCTCAACCCCTTACCCACTTCCGCCTTCTTACGCGGTTAAGGGTTTAGGGTTTAGGGTTCAGGGTACACAACACTCCCGAAGCCCTAAACACTTAGCCCTGCACTAGTTATCCTCATTATGAACCCTACTTAATAAGTCCCGATGACCGTAAACCCTGAACCCTGAATCATGTGGTAGAAACCAAGTTCTCTTCCATTGTTCACCTACTTACAAAGTCTCCCTGACCCTCCAAGCAGTCCTCCCTCTCACCCCAAACCCTAAGCCCTAAAACCTACGCCCTAAACCCTAAGCCCTAAACACCCAACCCCGAGCCTCAACCCTAAGCCCTAAACCCTCCCTCTCCGCCATGCGCGTACTTTGGCCATGCCAACGGCAAACGCGTGGGACTGGGAAGGATGCCCAGCGCTCGGATTAGTTGCGGTCAATGTGGGGACGTAAAGGGTGTAGGGACTTAGGGTTTAGGGTTTAGGGACTCAGTGTTTAGGGTTCAGGATTTAGGTCTTATGGGTTTAGGGTTGAGGCAGGCAATGCCCTCCCCTGATAATAAACGCCTTACCCGCGCCCCCTAATCATAAACCCCTGCAATATAGTGCCATTGTGCGTCGGGGAGAATTTCTACCATCAGGGGGATGGGATTAGTCAGGTACCTGGTTGAGAGAGATAACAGAGAATCAAGTGTAAAGTCAAATGGTTACCCCAACAAGGGTTATGGATAGTCTACATAGAGTGGTAGTATTTATATAAGGAACATAATCTTGCTAGGTTCAACCACCAAAAAACACTACTTATCTGTGGGTCCATGGTTGGTTTACCGGAGGGTGCCTAATGCGCAACGCGCTGCAAACGCAAGCCTCGAGCACCGAACCCTAAAGCCAACAGTTCAGGGTTTATGGTTTTAGGGTTTAGGGGTTTAGGGTCTCAGGGTTTAGGGTTGAGGGTGTAAGGGTTTAGGGTTTAGGGTTTAAGGGCTTAGGGTTTAGGGTTTAGGGCTTTGAACCGTAACCTCCAAATCCAAAGCCCTAAAGCCTCATGGACGGGTCCTGTAAAGTGAGTTCTCCTTTCAAGGTCCTAAGGCCCTGTGCAGAGCATGCCACCTTCAACCCTACCCAGACCCCCAAAAGGATCTAAACATTAGATACCTTAGAACCATATGGGAAGTTGTAGAAGCATTATATAGGGGTTGTAATTTGGGTCTATGTAGGGGATCTAATTTTTAGATCCCCCCGGGTCGGGGTACGTCATTGACTAGAACCTGCGCTACCTATCTAAGGTCAGAAGTATGGGACCCTAATATGGGTCCTGATTCCTTTTAGGGGGAATTCTAGGGACCCGTAAGGGTACATATAGAGTATATAGTAGGTGTACAAGGATTCCAGCTCAAGGGCCCTAAGCCATAACTCCTAAACCCTACAGCCTAAACCTTAATCCCGGGGTTTAGGGTTTTCGGATCAGGTTAAGGGTCCTAAATCCTATATCTCCTACGTGGGGCCCATGGCTTCGACCTCAGGTGGCCTGCACCCTCAGCTTCTACATCATGGAATCTTCAGCCGTGCATTCCTGATAATGTCATGGGTCTCCTGTCACGGTCCCCCCTTTTCCCCCTGAGTTAAGGTTATTCAGGGTGAATGAGGGTGAGTTAAAGCTAATTAAGGAGGGGTAGTAGCAGGATCGATGAGAGAATGCAAGGACTTTGGCAACCCCACCCCCAAAATTGGGAGCCTGCAACTATCCGATGATTAATCACGTCCCAATTTGAGGCGTTCGGAATTGGTCCAACCCTTTTATCGCCTCAATACTTGGACTTTGCATGAGTCAGGCGAGCGCTCGCATTGGGGTCTTTTCGACCGCATCGCCAAGACGGCAGCAGTCCAAGTTCGCCGTCAAGCTCTGGACACCATTAAGGGGCTTGGGGTTTAGAGTTTAGGGCTTAAGGTTTGGAGACAAGGAAAAACATTTTTTCAAAAATGTATCCTGGAGTCCGTATGTATCGAGTATATCTTGCATAAAACCATACCCCATCACCCTAAACCCTAAACCCATCAAGGGCCCATAGTTCAGTACTTGGAATTGCACACGCTGCTCCAAGTTCCCGAGTCAAGGTAGCGGTTGTATGCCGGGTTCCGAGGTCCCTTTTGGAGTAAACCTCGACCCCCAAAAGTATGTAAAATAATGGCCGCTATGGTTATTATTAGGGTTTTAGGGCTATTATTTTACATACTTTTGGGGTTTAGGTATAGAGTCTATGGGTTTATGGCTTGGTATTTTAGGGTCCGTATTGGAGCTCCTCGTGATGAAAAAGCCCATGTAGTCAAAGGGCCCATGCTTTTCGTCCCATAGATCCCGCCTTTGAGGAGTGGAGGGTCAGAGGTCCTTCGGTTGATAAAGGAAGTCTTGCACCAAGACTCTAAACCTTAAATCCGAGTTATACTCTAAACCCTGATTAAACCCTGAGCCCCAAACTCTACTTAAACACAAAACCCTAAACCCTATACCCTATAGACCCTAAACCCTAAACCTTAATTAAGCCCTTAACCCTTCAGTCCCTAGGATCTAGGTTGTGTATACACTAGTGCAAGCTTTGTTGCCATCCACGGGCATGTCAGTAATCAACCTGCCAGACGAAGGTAGAAGCTGAATAAAGAATTAGGGCATAGGGAGTAGGAGCATTGTCCCTTTTTCATGCCTGTTTTACATGCTATATGATATTACGCCCAGCATTATTTGAACAATTCGGTTCCTACATTATGCACAAAACATCTACTGCAATTCAGACGGTGTTGTTGATTGTGGTGCCATGTATCCGGGCAGATGATGCTCTCAGAATCCTGCATCATCCTCGTTACGTCCTTAGTCTGGATGATCTAAAGTAAACAAGGGGTATGAACTTGAGAAACACTCGTACCTCTGGACAAACGAAGACGTCAAGATTCGGGAATTTCTCAAGTGATTCTTATAGAATCCCCAGTAAAATCCCCAATCGCGACCTCCAAAATCCCCTTTAATCCTTAACCGTCCCCAAGATCCCATTTGAGTAGTATGTTATTTGGGGATACTACAGACCCGACAGTAGCGTACGATTATATCCTCCTTTCGGGTATAGTCTTTATATAAGGGATATACTCTTACTAGGTTCAGCCATGAAAAAAAAGCCACTCACTACCTGGATTTCTGCTTGAATAGGGGAACCGCAATATAGACCCCAAAATATTATCATCCTTTTTATAGGGACCCCCAAATGGGCACCCCTAATTTTGGGAATCCCTATATCGAGCTTTGGGCTAAGGAGGAAGAATGCCCCGTAGCTCCTTAGATGACAGAGCCAATGACCCAATTTGAAGAGAATACCGGCTAGAATAAGGGTCTACCGGGAGATGCCGGTTGACTAGGGTTTTGGGTTAAGGGGTTACGGTTTAGTTTAGAGTTTAGGGTTTCGGGCAGCTGTAGGAGTGTGAACCCTAAAGCACTAGAATCCCTAAATCGTAAATCCTAAGCCCTAGACGCAAGCACTAGAATCCCTTCCATTGGTGCCTCCAAGAAGGTACCCCTAATTTTGGGCAACCCCTATATGAGTTACAGTCTGCTATACCTCCAGGTAGGGTTTAGAGTTTAGCATTGTAGGTTTTCAATGGTTTCATCATGGGTTCCACTACTACCCCCCTCTATACTACCCCTCTAGGTTCTCCCTTAGTTAAGCTTAATGATCCTTAAATAATCTTAGTTACGGGGGTAATCTGGAGGCGGGGGTAGTATAGAGGGGAGTAGTAGGGAAACCTTTTATTTCGGATTTGGCAAACCCAAGCCGAACACTCAACCCTAGAAAGGTCCGCGACGTGGATGAGCAAGGGCAGGCCTAGAATAGACAGGGTTTTAGGGTTCAGGGTTTGGGGTCTTTAGGATTTAAACGCGTGTTCTTGATTGAAGACTAGGGGGACATAGTAAGTAGGTTAGTAATGGGGATAACTTGGGTTACTTTAGGGATTGTAGTGGGCCAGGTCAATCCCCCGCACAAGAGCAGCCCAAAGATATGGAGTGAATGGGGCTTTGACTTTGATATACCTACAATCGTCCCTTATGGTACCCATAACTGGGTGGGGGATTGACCCAAACAATGGAGTCTAGGCTTTGGTGGTATCCGTTTGGGATGTTTGTGGTTTGGGGTCTAAGCTGGACTAGGCCCCCACACTACTAGCAATGCTGGTGTGAGAAGAACGCATAACCGACCCTGATACAAATGCAATCATCCGCTTGTGGTCTTTATTTGCGGGTTGGACCTAAGGTATAAGTTAGGTGGACCCCCCACCCACTAAAAGTGACTTTTTGGGATAATAATGATTATAGTAAGGTCCTCTTATATTCCTGCTATACCACCAGTGCAGGGTGATGGGAGGCCCAACCTAAGGTCTAAGCCGCAAGCTCTACACCTGGGGTTTAGCTTCGGGATCAGGGCTGCAGGTTGCGAGTCCGGAGGTTGCTTGAACATCTGGGATTTCCCAAAATTAGGGGTACCTTCTCGGGGGGTCCCCATGATAAGGATTATGACGTTTTGATGGTTCATATTGGGGTCGCCTTGTTTTGGGAAACCACCATTTTGCAGGGATGCAAAGTGACTACGTCGCGCAGCTCAGGGCTTGAAGCTCGGAGTGTTGCGTTGAGTTTACCCAGACCAGCCAGTGTAGTTCCTTGTGGGTTTGCGTGTGGCGTTGGGGCTAGGGTTCTTATGAAGGCAACCGAATTACGACACTCGAAGGTGCAACAGCTTCTGTGATGAAGGGGATCGGGAATGAATGAGATGTACTTTCAAACCCTCAACCCTAAACTCTAGGATTGTTAAGAGGTGTTCAGAGCGCCAATGGTTGCGATTGCCCAAGTTTTGGTGTAGGATTTAGTGTTGGGGATTGGGTATTGGATTGCAAAATCTCAGGCTAAACCCTAAACCCCAAACTATAAACCCCAAGCCCTAAACCCTCAACCCTAAACCCTGGGCTTCAGGGGGTTGCAGCAGCAACCTTGAACCTTACAGGGGTTCTCAATTGTGAGCAAGGCCACGTGTGAGAGTTTGTGAAAATTAGGTGTACTTTTTTGGGATCCTTATGAAAAAAGGATTATAGTATGTTGGGGTCTGTATTTGGGTCCCCTGATTTTGGGAAACTACCATGTGGGGCGCAAGCTCTTCAGGTAAAGAGGGTTTCGGGTGAAGGGAAACTGGGCAATTTACAGCGAGCCTAGCACTCATGCTTTCATCTTGACATGAACGTGTGGGGATCTTCGACGGTCAACAAGGCTACCGAAAACTCGAATCGGCTACGTGGAGAAGGCCAAGCCAGCGAAAGCAGGGTGCCTGCGCACGCAGGGGCCGTAGTTGCCCTGGTCGTGACGGTTGACTCGACGAGGCACGCGCCATGTCATCCACCGTGGATACGTTCTATCGCAGACAGCTGCGCTGTTGGCTGAGGCAAGAATACGTGCAGGGAAAAGTAGGTTCTTTACCTACATCCCGACTGCATAATCAGGCAGCTGAAAGCTATCGCCAACGAGGACGGTATAACTCCGCTCGGACCTTGCTATAATGTGCAACATAGCAGTTGATTTGTGTGCCACGGTAGCCGGGGGAACTATATGAGCTATAGTCTAAACTCCTTAAAGTGGGTTATATAGGGGATTATATGAGGGGCTGCTATAGGGGTTATTCAGGAAGATACTCGGAGCTGAAACAGTGGCTCATATGGATTGTAGGCTTATGAACCTGCTTATGAGGTTTGGGGCTTAGGGTGTAGTCAGGCACTTGACAATGAGCCAGAGATTTTCAGCCCTCAGGTGAGTAGTTTTAGGGTCTAGGTTGAGGGCTTTGGCAGAGTTTGTGGGGTGAACCCTGCTACTTGTGGTACGGGCATCCTTATATGTATATATATATATACCTGCAGAAAGAAACCTTGTCCAAGGGTACGAGGGACTACATTCAGGGTTTTAGGATGCAGGCGTACGTCTCAGGACATGGGACTATGTCCCCAAGCCCCTAAACCCCAAACCCCAAACCTTTAACCCCAAACCCTTAACCCCAACTCTTAAACCCTTAACCCCAAACTCTAGACCCTTAGCCCCAAATCCTAAAAAATGACCCAAAAACCCCCAACCCTAAACCCACATGATTTCTCAGGCCGTGGCTTACAAGAGCCTGGCCTACAACTGCGGTGGCAAGGCTTCAGGGATCGGGGGTTACCTTTATAGGGGTTAATATAGAACTTTTATAGGAATTATATAGGGGTTACATAGGGGTTATATAGAGGTTACATAGGGATTATATAAGGCTTGCCGTTCCCGCTGTGTAGGGTTTAGGGTTCGGGGTTTAGGGTTTAGGGTTTAGGTTTGAGAGTAGGAATAGACGTGGCTTGGGATTCAGGGGTTACAGAGGTATGTCACCCCAGCAGCGGAGAATCACATGGAAATGGAAAGTGACATGGAAATTAGCATTCTATAGCGGCTTACATGTTTGATTTTGAACATCCTGCATGAGTGGTACTTCAGTATACTATTGCCATGCAGCATCTGTAGTATCAACAGTAGTAGCCTGTGTATTGAGAATTTTGTTTGTCAAGCATGGGAAAGGTATTTGTTTTCATGCTAGAAATCAGTGCACCAGATGGAGCATTACTGGTTGAAAACATCTATCTTGACCGCTCTGAGGCCTCAACGGGTGTCTGTTCACGCTCTCGGGCGTCTAGGGGAAAGGCCCAATGCTGTCGCGTGACTACTACATGCTCGTTCTATGCTAGATACGCATAGTCATGCAGGTACCTGTTCTGCAAAGGCCGTGCAGGCAGAGCATAATTTTCATTATGAAGCGGATGAGTCTAGGATGTTACTGCTTGACCTTCAAAGGATTAATAGTTACAGGGCCAGGTACTCTGCATTCCTCGAGGGGTGTCAGGAGGGACCCGCAACAATGGGACTACTTGGTTATATACGGGGCATATAAGCACTATGTAAAGGTTATGTAAGGAAGGGGATTAGGGGTCCCTTCTAAGCGCCTTTGGGTTTCGGTGTCAATATGAGCGTTGAGGTAACTCGCGTGAGCAAAGAACCTCTCCAAGCATTGCCTTGTTTCATCTTCCCGACTAACAACAACACCAACGACACCCGACAGCTCCTACACAGTTGACGAGCCTGACCCTCAAAGTATATTCTAGACCCTAAGGCAACTCCCAGAGCCCCAGACCCTAGTCCCGAGATCGAATCACATGTATCCCTAGATCCCTACAACCCAAAGCCATGCATTTTCAACGAAAGCAAAAGGTTTAGGGTTGAATTCCAGGTGGATAAGATTCGTAGGGGTGTTGCTCAAAGCAACTACATACATGTCTAATGGGTACCCCATATAGTCTCCTTGCTGCCGAGAAGCATACCGACTCGCACACTTTGTTTTGGAGAAAACTGCCATGTCCCGGTTTAGGGTTTAGGGCTTAGGGGTGCTGGAAGCTCACGGGACTTGGTAAGTATGTGATGAATGGGGTTACAAGTCCCCTAATTGCCACGTAGTTCCTAAGTCCCTTGGGCCTCTAAGCTCACCATCTACAGTACTTGAAGGCTCATGGGACGTATGGGCTTGAAACCTTGTTTGTAATTGGGGCCCTGCTCCAAGCTACCCGCTAGGTTGTCGAATTCCGACAGCCTCTCGAAGGCTCCGGCACCCGGCAACCAAGCTGCACCAAGATCCTAAACGCTAAACCCTATATATGGTGCCCTATAGACCCCCAAAAAGGGACCCCTAATTTGAGGAGTTTCCAACTTGGTGACTAAGCACTAAGCCAGAGGGAGGAATTGAAAGCTCACATCAACCCAAATATACGAAAGCGTATATGTGTACAGATGGGGGGTTCCAAACTCAGGGGTACCTGTCCAGCGAGGTCCCCAGCAGAAAGATTGTGGTATTTGGGAGTCTATATTTGGGTCCCTGTATGTATGGCAATTACAAAATACACATCCGTTTATCTGTTCAAGCAGTACAGCACGGCCTCAGAGGTTTAGGTTTTCTAGGGCACATAGGGCTCCGGGGTAGAGAAGATTCAGGTACAATCCGTGGCCAGCCACGCGGCCCAGGGTTGTTGTAGGGTTTAGAGCTCAAGTCAGAAACCTAAACCCTAAACCCCTAAACCCTGAACCATTTGGGGGTTCAAAGGGACTGGAGGGATGTACAGCGATAGGAGGCCTGGGTAGGCCCTTGGGATTTTCTTTACCCAAAATGTGGTGTAGGGCTTAGGGTTCAGGGTTCAGGGACCTCATATACGAAGATTTGTCAAAAGGTTTTAGGGGCCAACCAGAGGCTTCTTCGGTACTTGCCAAACATGGGGGACCCCTCTATAGGCCCGGGCCCCAAAATACGTACCCTAAACCCTGAAAGCCTTAAACCCTAAACCCCCAAAACTTGCTATAAGAACCATTCAAATTTTGACTGTGCAGTGTAGGGCAGAGGACATGTTCCCTGAAGACGCGGGGCCTGTAAAGCTAGAGTTTACCTGGACCCCAAAAGTAGGTAAAATAATAGCCCCAGCCCTTAAAAACAGCCCAAAAAGGCAATTACTTTACATACTTTTGGGCTTCAGGTAGGCTTAATGGTTTAGAGTTTAGGGTTCAGGGTTTAGGGGTTTAGGGTTTTCCCAAGTGTCCGAGACACCAGGGGTGGGCACAGATAGCTGCTGAGACTGGAGTTTCTCGACAAAGCCCTGTGCAAACCGAGAATAAGAACTAGGACCATTTTGGGGTGTACATGGGTGTCTACTATTTACGGAAACTATAAAAACTCAATCCCAAACCTGAAATGAAACAGTAGTACTCATGTCATTCTCCAAGGGTTTGGCCACAAGAGGCTGGGACTTCTGTAGAGATTCATTCTCCATGTGATGTTCCATTAATTCGTTGGGAAGTATTGACTGTAGCTCATATATACCTACGGACGTCTCATCATTCTCAGGTGTGCCGAAATGCAGCCCAGCCCTACTCTGGAAACGTCAAAAGGCCTTCAATTCAAGTACACGTGTACAGTCCTTCCACAACTGAAGTACGTGATTAGACCGCCCTAAACGTGTAAACTCTCACATAGACCTACTGCTCTCCGAATCTTTCCCCCCAAGCCTCAAGCCCAGAAACGTGTTCCAGAGGCTCATGCACGGCGACTTTGCGCGCAAGATTTCCCCCTCCGAGGTGCATGTTGAGGGTTGTGCTTGGTCCTTGAGACTTTGAGGGTAAGTACCATGTACCGTACTCCCAGGGCCGGCGTCGGCAAAATAGCAGTGACAGAATTCTCCTGTTACTGTTAAGGTAGCCTCAAAAAATGGAGGCCTCAACACAGTTCCCACACACGAAAGGAGCTAAAAAGGACCTACCCAGATTCTTGATAGCATTCATGTCCTGCTGCATGGTCACAGTTGTGTGGATTTTGTCCATGGGTCTTCCGTGAAAAGTGGCAGCTTTGAAAATGGCCTTGTTGGTTGTGAGGTACCGCAAAGGGCTTAGATGTTGCTCAACCACTTGTGGCTCTTACCAGTGTGAGTTTACTACCCTAAACCCTAAACCCTACATCATCATACAATGACCTTGGATCCCAGAACTCTCAGTGTGATAGACCTGTACTTAAACTCGAAACTATGAATCCCTTATAGTCCCCCTTACGTAAATAGAATATGGCTTTGGGTAGATTTTTATAAGATCCCCATGTACCCCATATTATGGGCCCCATATTCTATCTAATTAAGGGGGACTATAAATCCTGCACCCTACTCGAACTCCACACCCTGAAGAGCACCCATGATGTTTTCGCGTTGGCTCTAAGATTCAAGCCATGCACCCTGGCTCCTGCACCAAATACATCCCCCAGTGGTATATGTGACCCGAAACCCCGCCTGAGCCCTGAACCGACTTGTAGCTTTATTGAAGGGTATATAGCAGGCAGTTGAGAACCCCAAGATGAAGGCCACATCCTGCGCGGTTTAGGGTTTCAGGCTTGGGGGGATGGGAGGGGGGGGGGTAAACCCTAAACCCTAAACCCAAACCTTAGGGTTGTTCTATGTGCATGACAGGAGGCGCTTGCAACCTTCATCCTCAAACGATGCTTGGAAGACCCTAAACACTTAATCCTAAACCCCAAATCTTAATTAAGCCCTGAGTCCGAAACCCTAAACCCAAGAGTTGGAGGCTTTAAGAGTTGAGTTAAAGGTTTCGGGTTTAGGGTTCTTTGAGTTGGGTGGTAGCGTTCGGGGCTTTGAACTCAGGGTCACCCTGATGTTTTTGTTGGTTCAGAGCAGGGTTGAGGTTTAGGTGTGAAATTACATCCCTACACCCTAACCCATTCAGTTTTTCAGTCCCTGTATATACAATATTCCCTAATTCCCCACTAGCCCCCCAGTAAGTGTAATGTCCCAGTATGATCTAAAGTCTAAACTCCTTAGAGGGGGTAATCTGGGGGATAATGTAGAGGAGTAGTATAGGGCCTATTACGGGGCTATTAGGAGTTAAGGACTACAGCTCATATAACCCCCTTGAACCCTTAGACCCTAAACCCTTAAACCAGTCAGTGGCTCATCCGATTGGGGTTTAGGGTTTAGGGTTCAGGGACCAGGAACCAGGGACCAGGGTCCAGGAACCCGGGTGGATTGAGAAAAGCCGAGAGTGAACTATCAGTACCCGCATACTCGGAGGCTGAGCGGGACTTAGTCATCTCGTTTATAGCCCTTATAATCCTTGTAGTAATTTAGGGTTGAGGTAACTCTAGCTATCTACATTATTAACCTGCTTGCCCTCATCTCCGGTTGCTGTTGAACCCTTTGGTCTCCAAGCCTACACTGAGGACCTCGGCTTTTTCACGCCCGGCGCGTGTTGGTCGTCGGCGCCGGCCTGGGTATCCAGGCGAAAGCTCCCAGAAAAGGAATACCCCCAATGAAGTATGATTACGCTGTCCTCAGATGCTTCCAAGGAAGGTTTAACCCTAAACTCTGAACACTACCGCGCTAAACCCTAAACCCTGAAGGTTCCAAGATTTCATGACCCGGCACTTTCTTTGAGAATTTGCAAACCCGATGAGCCTCCAGCAGGGATTCCGCGCTGCACCAGAACACAATTTCTTCATGTGAGCTCTGGTCTGAACTCCTTAAAGGGGCGTTATGTAGGGGATAATTTTTCTAGTCTATGGCGAATTAAGGGGGATACCAGGTGTTGAGACTATAGCCCATGTCTTGTTGAAAAGGTAAGGAGACTAGGACTATAAAAAGCTTGGGAATTAGGATTTGGGGTAAGGGTCTAGGGCTTAGGGATTTCTCCAACAGTCGTGAATCAAACGGAAAATGACATGGAAGCTGAGGTTGTTCTAGAGGTCTTCTGAAAGGAGGGACCGTTGAAAATAGTTTCCATATTTCCCCAAACCGAGGATCCTGACCAAGAAGGGAATTACCATATGAGTTATGGTCTAAACTCCTCAAGGGGGGTTATATAGGGGATTATATAAGGGTATTCAGGGGGATACTAGAAGTTTAGAACATAGCTCATCTGTCCATTATGGGAACACGTATTTCAAACAACTACCATGTGTTTTCCAGGAGACCAGCTGAAATGGGCATTATTTGGGACCACACGGTATCTTGGAACTTGCCACCTTCCCCTGGACGTAGCCTAGCAAGGTCCTGGTGTTTCAGGGCGATTTGGGCACGAAGGAATTGGTTTTAGGGCTGAGGGGCCCTCGTCTTCTTTATGAGGACCCTGGTAGGAATATTCCCGTTATATTCCTGATATAGTCTTGGGGGTCCCTGTTTGGGGTTCCCATTCTGAAAGTCCTTTTATAGCAGTACATAACTCACATGCGAAGTTATTCCAAGAACGGCCCAGTAAGCCTTCCCTGATCCGTGTACTCGCCTGTATCCATGCAATGTTACATTATGGTCTCTAATTGATTCTCCATTGTGCCAGAGAACCCCAAAGCACTAGAACCTAAAGCCCTACAGCCCTATACCCTAACTCCCCAAAACAGGAAAACCCTAAAACGCCAACCTTAAAATGCTTCAGAAGAGGCACTTGAAGGTTCATGGGACATAGAACCACTTGTAACTGGGCATATGACCTACTTGCAATCTGTTATGTGGGTTACCTAGATTCTTAATAGGGTCACAAGCTGAGTTCTCAGTAGTTACTAAGTCCCATGAACCTTCAACCCAAACCCCCAAACCCCCCAGCCCAAACCCTAAACCCTGAACCCTCAAACTTAAACCCTAAACACCTAAATTAGTAGGGTTAAAACACAAGCATGTCTTTTCATCCAAGGCTTCGCTGGGCTTGTGGCGGGAGCCTGCACAAGCGCTAAGGAGGCCAGAGACAGGGGCCTTGCGGTTTCAGGATTCGGGCTCAGGGCCACCCAAAAAACAGAGATTTACCTAACACGGCTGCATGTAGTGCACATTTTCGCATCTTCGGAGCATCTATTGTTTTATGCGAAATGTGCAGTTCTGGATCCCTAAGCTGCGCTTGCTGCCTTGGATGTGAAGCTCGCATTCATGCGAGTCCCCTTTCAAGTGCTTGCATACTACTGGTACTAATGCTGAGGCAGGCTTTCAAATGCGATTTCCGATGAGTGTACTTCGGTCCCCTCAGGAATGTTGTTGGGTGTATATATGGAGTGTCCATGCGGAAAGATAACAAGAACAAAACATGGGTCATGTATATAAGTGGGCGTGTCAGCCACGAAGTTCCCTGGATTGGGGTCTGAACGAAGGTCCTCTTTGCAAAGCTGTTGCCTGATTCGTAAGCAGGTTAGGGAGGCCCCTTAAACTGCGTCGCAACCCGTCATCATAAAGGGACCACAGCAGGGTGCGGAATGTTGGGACTATCAAAGTCCAGGTTGCTTAGCAGATGAACCGTTCTAAGCTGTTTGGACCAAGTGTTGCAGGTTCTGGAATCCGCAGCTTATCATCCAAAAGCAAGTCAGCATGTGCACCTTTGCTTGACGAGTTGAACCCCTACGAGATTGTGTGAGAGGCCTGGACCAGCCCACCGCACGTAGTGGATTCCATGACTCACGGCCGTGGTGAACCCCAAATAAGCTCAAGGAGAGAAGGTCAGGCATGTCGTTTTGTCCAACATTGGATTGGATGATTAGTCTCTTCTTTTCTGCCGCCTGCTCACTCCGCAAGTGGTTAGCTCATCCACAAGGACAGCAAGACCCCAACTCCAGTAGGTTTTCCTGTCCTGCATGCACAAAGAAGAATAACATATTGTTCGGTCTAGTTCGGATGAAGAAAGGCTGCTCACATGCCACGTTCCCTAGATTCATGAATGCTTTTCCACTTGCTGCCAATTAAATGGCGACCGCCCACAGGCAGAGTGCATGCTGTTTGTACTCGCGTCGGGTGTGCATCATGTCAGCTGCAATGCCACCCAAAGTGCCGCACTAACACGTGGTATATTAGCTCCGCTGGGCGTGTCAAGAACTCTTTTGGTTCGATCACATATGGGTATTTACAGCCGTCGGGATATAGAGTTGTGCAGATCGAGAAAAGAAATTTCTATGTGCATCGTCTGATTGCAGCTGGATTTCTCGGTCCGCCGCCTGCCTTTGACCACTGGCAAGTCAACCACATAGATGGCGACCGCGCCAACAATGATGCCACCAACTTGCAGTACGTAACCCCTGCGCAGAATGTCCAGCATTCGTGGAAAGCGCGTTCGAGACGAAAGACTGGGACACCTGTCCTCGCAAGAGTTTGCAACTCTGAGGCCTGGTCAACCTTTCCCTCCCAAGCTGAGACTGCTCGCGCATTGGGGGTGTCCAAATACCAGATTTGGTCATGTTGCCGCCGCACCGGAAAGACAGTCTGTGCAGGGGACACGTGGTATGAGGTCAAGCACCACATACCAGTGCCAGAGCAGAATGAAATCTGGGCAGAAGCAAGATATCCAGGCAAACGGAGGACAACTGCCATTCCTGGTTTGATGGTCAGCAACAAGGGAAGAGTGCACTTTGCTGTTCAGAACAGAGTGACATACGGTTCTTGCAGGCCTGACAGGTACTATTGTGTTCGCAAGGACGAGTTTTACTTCCTGGTACACCGGCTGGTGGCTGCCAGCTTCCTGGGCCAACCAAAACTGCCAGATATGCATGTCAACCACAAGGATGGCAACCCTGGAAACAACAGTTTGAATAACCTGGAATATGCCACGCCTTCGCAAAATGTTCAACATTCTTATTTGGTCAAAGATCGCGTAGTAGGAAGCGGTACATCCGTGCAAGTCCGAACAGTCGATCTGCAGGCCGCCTGGCAGACATTCCCCTCTATCAAGGCTGCGGCCTTGTATACAGGAGTCCGTGCACAAACCATTTCACAAATCTGCAAAGGCCACAGGGCCCAGTCTGCATCACGGCAATTCAGGTTTGCAGAGGAGGAGATGCTCCCCGGTGAGGAGTGGCGGCCGGTTGTGCTAGAAGGTGCTCGAGTTCAAAGCGGTTTTAGCACCAGCAGCAAAGCACAGTAGATGCAGGCTCAACAAAACAACGCAGGAATGCATGCGTTTGTGTACTTCTGCTTGCCTGTCGTTGCGTCACGCACCGATATTTTTGGAATGTGTAAGGGTGGGAGGGGTCAAAGGTAGCCAGCTTTTAGGCCGGCAGCGTTCCGGACACTCCAGGTACGATGCATCGCCGACGCAACCGCAACTAGTTCCGTCATCTGAGGCGCCTGGAAGGCTTGTAATCCTGATGTCCTCCTAGCAGCGTCCATTCATAGAGAGACTGTCGAGCTTTCTATCTACAAGCTTGGGATCACTTTTTTATGGTTGCGCGCCGCCATGTTGAGACTTTGCCAGACATGGTAGGTTCCCAGAATGGGGGCACCCAATATAGACCCCAAAATAGTGTAGTCCTTATTATAGCCCCCAAAAAAGGTACCCCCAATTTTGGGAACCCCTAAACCCTAAACCCTATGTTACCCCTATATAACCCCCTTCCAAGGTACAGCCCTAAACCCCAAATCCTATATACCCCCCAGAAGCCCCCAAATGTCTCTTGACACGTCTGCCTGCAGAGGTGCTGTTGACAGATGGTGACCCGGAGGCCACTTCGCATCAAACTTCCAGGGGGGGTACTGGGTAGGCCCCTGGGATATATAGTATTTTCCCGACTGGCTTCAATAGGGGACCCTATATATTGACATTTTTCAAAGTGTTTTAGGCGCCAACCCGGGGTAATTCATCGATATTCCCAGTGTACTATAATGGTGTTACCATTAGGAACATTTATGATCAAGGGGGGTTGTAGGGCAAGGGATGACTTATCATTCTGAGTTCAGGGTTCAGGGGCAGGTTTCGGTAAGAGGGCCTAAGGTCTTTCAACTGTATGAAGCGAGGGAATGTGGCTTCTTGTGTAGGGTGTTAGGGCGTTCTCAAACCTATCGGCGTTTTGGCTCCCAACAGGTGTCATATAGGGTTGGCAATGTTTGGTTCAGGAAATACACACTTTATATTGGTATGGGAAGAAGAATTTTCAAGAGGGCAACAAAAGGGATTGAAAAGGTGGATATTAAGCATATTGCGTGACCCTAAGTAACTGATGGCAATTATGGTATTATGGTATCCTAAGGTGATTTAGGGTCTTAATACCAACAATAGTAGCACCTAGGCCCTATACGCCACCAAATCCCAGTTTCCATGCCATTTTCCATGTTCGTTCCATTTGATTCCCAGTTTTCTCGAGAAGCGTTCGTCCCAAAACCCTAACCCAGATCACTACAATCCGTCAGTAGTGATGCTGACGCTTTGAATTCGCTCTGGGGCCTTTCCAGCGGTTCAATACAACGGGACCCCACATGGAGTTTCCCAAAATTAGGAGTACATTATTGGGCGATCCCTATTTATAAAAGCTACCAAGCATACCCCGGCTTCTGTTTCATTGTCCATTTCCTTGTCCATCTGGTTCTCCATTATTTGAGATGATATCCTTGGTCATATCCCCAATGTATATCCCTGTATGAGCTACTGTCAATATTAGGCCTACCCATGGACCATTAGGGATGGACGTGGGCGCCCTTTTGCAGTTTGTGGTCCAGAATATATATTAGGGGCCATGGCCAACAGTTATATGCGAAATATTGACTGTAGCTCATATAATCCCTGTATACGGACATTTACTCTGAACGGACCCTTCTGGCGTGTTCTCAACATTCTTTCGGCTACCCCCCAAGCTAACCTGTGACCCTCAAAAGGGGCTTGACGTAGATTGCCATCGTTTTTAGAAGGGGCCCAGTTTGGGAAGGGTACGATAAATCCCAAGTTCGCAACTGCCGAATGCCACACAAATCGGGCGCTTCAACCACGAACCCTCACATCCTAACGCCGTGAACGCGATTTAGGTTTATAGGGTTTAGGGGACTTAAAGGCGACTCCGAAATAGCCCTCCCTAAGCCCGCACATCCCTCGAATCTTTTTTCTCCGAGCCCTCGTCAGACTCCGCCCAAACCCCAAGCTTTGAACGTTACTGTAGACCCCTGATTAAGAAATAAACCCACTCCTTTTAAGGGCCGTACCATTAGGATGCTGATTATGATTCTTATAAAGGGGGTATTAATACGCGTCTACATTACAACCCTAAAGCGCCCAAGGTGGTCCGGGTGCTGGAGGCTTCGCTACAGCTGAACCAAGGCAACTGGGAAAGTTTTGAAAAGAGGATTTAGGATTTAGGGTTAGTATTTTTGAGTTGATGAAAGGTTCTTAATCCCTATAAGATCCCTGATGCTTAGGGTTTACCGGGGTAGGTTAGAACACTTTTGTCATTTTTTTACTACCCTTGATCCCTATGTTTTCCTTATAGAGGCATACAAGTTTAATTTTTATAGAGTTCCCAAACCTACCCTAGCTTAGGGTCCCCACCCCCCAGGTAATCCTAGCAAAGCCCTTTAAAAACACATCTCATAGGGCCCCCAGACCTACCCTAGAGATTCAAGGCTAAGGACGTAGAGTCGAAGGTTTAAGGCTGAGGCTGTCAGAGAGATCCCGTTGCCGATGGTCTATATTATTTGTTAAGGCCGAAGTGAGCGATCACCTCCCCCTAATCTAGGGTAGGTTTGGGGGCCCTATAGAAATTGAACTTTCATGGCTTTATAGGGACTATACAGGAAATTTGTTCAAACCTGCCCCAGTAATACCAAATCCCACGTAATAAGCAACCCTCCCCAATATAGTTCTATGGAATATTCATTATTGAGAAGGGGTTAGGGTGGGTTTATTTTTAGAGGGACAGGAGTATTCATGGGGCCGGAAAGAGTTAGGGTCTGGCGGATCGTGTAGAATCAAATGGAAAGTGACATGGAAATGGTCGTGAGGGGTTGTGCAATATTTTCTTTTGTGGATATTGCCATGCAAGCTAGATAGTAAGATCATGTTCTCCTTTCTGTGAGGGTATGTTACCAGAAGAAAAGTCTCAGATGTCTGTTTCGTTCAGCCACCAAAAAAACACCTAAAGCCTAAACCCTGAACCCTAAACCCAGTACTCAAGTCCCTAAACCTGCAACCCAAGTAGGAGTTGCCCACACGGAGGGGCCCTTGCGGGCTCCATGGTTGTATTAGGGATCATATGGGGAGTGCCCACTAGGGTTGCTTCGAGAAATTCATACCCATTTCCTAGTAATGAGACGCATTGCTAAAAAAAGGCTTTAAAAAATGTTCTCTTTACAGGACGAAAGTCTCCTGCTTTTGGCGTAGAATCATATACCCTATGCCTTACACCCTATGCCTCAAACCTAAGCCGATACCCTAAACCCTGAAGTCTGTGCCCTAAGCCCTAAAAGGATTATTTCATGAAACTCTAAATCCTATGCCCTACACCCTATACCCTAAACGCTAAACTCTATCCCTCAACCTCAAATTCTAGACCCCAAGCCCTGAAGGGATTTTTCAAAACGCGCCCAAGTCAAGGTGGTTTCGAGTCATCTCTGGTCGCCGTGCAGCAAGTGCTCTGGGCCGATGCCTCATCGTTTTGGCTTTTAGGGCTTAGGGTTCAGAAACCTGGCTAGCTCTCGGTAGTGTCCCCACGTCACAGTCAAGTGGCTCCATTTTCAACGATGCTGCATGAACCAGCTGCACAAAAACTCCATAAGTGTGGAGCAATGCATTGGCAATACCTTGAGAATTGACAGTGCGCTTGTCACCATGCCTATTTTGTTTCAGCTTGACATACTTCTTTTAGTTTGGCATACCTTCTGGCTTATGACACGTTCATAATTCAACCCGCAAAGAAGTCTGAAAGCTCTGCGTAATCCCCATGTCCTACAACCCCTTAGCGACTTGCCTTGTCCCTAAGCCCCTAAACCCTAAACCCCTATGAGTTTTGTGGAATGCCCAGGATCGCATGGAGCAATGGCCGTCCCGCCATTCCTTCGACGTCGTCATTGGCGCCGACGTCGTGTACCTGGAGGTGGGCAATGCAGCCGGCGTTTAGGGTTTAGGTTTAGGGTTGGAATTTATTTGGGCGCTCATGGTTTGCACCTGGACCCCAACCGTATGTAGAACAATAGATAATGTGGCTCTGTATGCGTTTCGGGCCACTATTTTATGTACTTTGGGGGGTCTGGGTATGGAGACTTATTGTGTTGTTGGTGTTCATCGCTGTGGGGTCTGTTTTTCTAGTTCAGCGGCGTTGATGATTGGAAGACAGCTTTTTGGGGGTAGATCAGTGGATTGCGACAGGAAAGTCGTTTTCACGGCTCCTGTTGTACGCCCCTATTCCCTGAAATTCCAGTTTCGCGCTGGTGGCAGGCTTGTTTTAGAGATTTGGGTTAGAAGATTAGGGATGCAACTGGGTGCACGCAATCTTCTACACTTTTTGGGACACGGGCTTCTTTGTAAGAATTATATTGCATGAAGGAACCACTTCTTACTTGGGGAAATAGGGACCAAGATTAGGGACTCAACTGCGGGGAAGAAGTGATATTCAGGGCTTGGCACTAACCCTTGGATGTCAAAATTGATGTCTGAAGCTGCTTTGAGGAATAGCACTTGGATCATGCTGTGCTCTGTCCGTCCATAGTAGAAGAAAGAAGACCATCAACAATCGCGCACATAAGGCTGCAACCCCGAAGCCCCAACAGCCCAGTTATAGGTAGTTATCAGGTTTTTTGAACCCTAAACCTAAACCCTATGCATCCCTGTGACCTGAATCCTAAACCCCAAAGGTCCCTCCTAAGAAATCTTAAGTAGCAGCAATGTTGAAAAGCAGCCACATCGGAAGTTTCTGAAAGCCATCCATGGTGCATCCGCGGTGGGAGAACTCCAGGGTCCCTTTGGTTAAGGGTTTAGGATTTACGGCTTAGGATTTAGGATTTATGGTTCGGGGCTTTAGGCTTAGGATTTAGGAGAGTTTCCAAAAACAAGCAGTCTCCTTTCGGAAGGCAATAGAGCAAGGATTGTAGCATGTTGGGGCCTATGATTATATCCCCATCGCCGTCCCCGTTTCTGGACAGCCCCCCACATCCCTAGGGTCGGTAAAGGGCTCCCTGAACCCTAAGTCGGAGAAACTAAAGCCCAAAACCCTGCCGTGGATGGAGGACATCATGCGCCACCTCATACAGCCTCTAGCCCAATAATTACCATGTTTTGAGACCCCGAGGCAAAATATCTTCTGGCTATGTACTGTACCACCAACTTACTGATGGTTAGTAGGAAATACGGGGATATCTTCCCTAGATATATATATATATACATATATTCCCTGGACAAGATATTCCCTTAACCCGAAACCTAATACCTATATAACCCCTTCATAGTTTTCCTTTATTCCCGACTTATTATTTCACCCCTACATAGTATCTTCACTCATTCCCTACTAACCCCCAGTAAGCAAAGCTTTGCAAGATTCCCCAAACCCTAAACCCCTAATCCCTAAACCCTAAACCGCCTAAACCCTAAACCGCCTAATCCCTAAACCCTAAACCCTAAACCCCCTCAAGCCTACATAAGCCCAAGTAAGCAAAGCTTTGCAAGAGGACCTTCACTGGGCTCTTCTGGAACTCCTGCTTCGAGTGCTAGGTCCGGGAGGCCAGGCTGTCATACGGCTTATACTTGAAGGTTCATGGGACTTAGTAACTACTTATAACTGAGCTTCTCGCCCTACTTTTTCATGGGGCTAACCCACATAAGTCCTGCTAGTTGCGATGATAAATCTAGGGTTATAAGCCCAGTCGTAAGTAGTTACCGTGTCCCGTGAACCTTCAAACAGGGTTCAGGGTTTACGGGGTGTGGGCTTTTGAGGGGTAGGGATCTGGGGCTTTAGGCCTTGCATTGTGCAAGCGGTTTATGGTGTCTTGGGTTTTCAGGTCTGGTCAGGCTAATGATGCAGTTTAGGAGTTTAAAGGAGTAGTACTAGGCTTCATAGAGTTGATGAAGTTCACGGTCTTCGGGCTAGGCTTTTGAAGGTTCGGGGTTTGGGGATCACGACTTGTGGCGAGTCTCGCTTAACTAGGAAATTTCGCGAAAAGACCAGGGCTTCAAGAATCTAGAACTATGGACCGAAAGAAATCCAAAGTGGATGCCCGAATATCGAAGACTTTGAGTTTGCAATCTGAAGGTTTGTAACCTTCTGCTGTGGGTCCCAGATACCTTACAAAAAAAAATTAAAACGTGGTTTAGGGGTCCTAGCCCCAGGATACAAACCCTAAGGGTACGAAGAAAAACTTCAAGAACACTTCAAGGTAGAAGCCTGAATAACGGCCAAGACTATCCCGGTTTTATCCATCTACAACCATGGTATAAGACACACCCCAAACCCCATTCTAATTATTTAGGTGCCAAACCCCACAAACCGGGTGTCCATTTCATGTTCCATGTTCTTGCCATCGAGTTCTCCAAAAATCGCCGCCGCTGAATGTAAACAAACGCACCCCCAGTATTACATGTTCCCAACATGTTCTAGCATACAACACGAGGATTATTTGACATTAGGGGTGGGGGATTTAATGTTAGCGAGAGGTGATTGTATTATCTATTCAAATCCCTACTTTAGCTGTTGAGGTCAGTTCCTCCTCTTTGCCTCACGGCGCAACGGCTCGCTAGAGAAGCTGGGCACCAGTTTAGGGCAAGGGCTTAGGGTTTCGGACTTAGGGTTTAGGATTTAGGGCTTCGGGTTTAGGCCTTAGGGTTAAAGCTCAGGGGGTCAGAGGGACTTGGCAAGTAGATTAATAACCCAAATATTGAGCCCGGATTTGCCCATAAAAAAACCTATCTACCAAGTCCCCCTGAACCTTCAAGTAAGGCTTTCGGATTAAGGATGTTCCCTAAACCCTAAACCTTAACCGCAGTTTAGTGTTCGAGGACCGGCAGGGTCTCTGCAAGTCCTATTTCTGAGAATTTGGCTCTATAGCTTGTGCTTGGGAAGCCTAGGTTAGTTTAGCCCCCAAGCCCTGAATAATCCCCTCCCCCTAATATTACACCCCCCTAACCCCACTTAACAATAAAATGGTCTCAATTTGTAATATACCACAATGGGAAGTATTTAATATTAGGGGAGTCGGGGGTTAGTATTAGGGGGAGGGCATTAAGAATTTGTGCAGAGGATTTACAGTTCGTAGTTGCCAGCGCAAGCACCAGTAGTTGCCCAACTCCTAAACCTGCAAGCACATATCCCGAGACCCGGAACTTGCTTTGGCCCCTAAAACCCCTGAACTCCTAAACTCTAAACCCTAAGCCCCTAAACCCTAAGCCCTTAAACCCCTAAAACCTTAAGCCCGCAAGCCCATAAACCCTGAACTCTAAACACCTAAACCCTGTTTAGCAAAGCGCCCAGATGTCCCCTTCAAAGAAGGTGTGTAGTTGCCAGTTGCAGGCTGCAGTGGTACGTTTCATGCACTAGGTACCCTTATGACCTTTATTAAAAGGGTTGAGGGATCAGGGTCCACCCCAGCTTCAAATCGGTTGGGGATTTAGGGATTAGGGATTAACCCTAAACCCTAAACCGTGGTCATGAGAGAACATCCCAGGAAGTTCTTGGCGACCGCCAAGTCCGCATTTGCCACGGTGGAGGCGGACATTTGTAAATCGTTGTGACCAAGATCTGCAGGCTTTTGCACGCACCCTTAATGGGGGACCATGCAGGTTATAGGGGTAATGTACCCTAAACCCTAGAAACCATATAGGGGGCATATAAGGGTTATATGGGGTCTAGCAGTCCCTCCGAAAAGCCCTTGATACGACGCTTTGGTAACCCCGTTCGCAGGACTTTATAACCATCACAGGACCCTCTAGGTACCCCAGTGGTACCCTTTTTCTTTTCTATTTTGGGGTCTCCTTATTAAAGCTGAATATTAGGAAAAAGGGCACCCTTATAATTCAGGGGTTACTGGGGAACCTAGCCTTTATAGCATCCCTATTGGCTGGGGTTACCAAAACTTTCTTTGTCATTGTAGCGCCGGTCGTGAGCGTAGTGCCGACCATTCAGCCGCTTTCCTCTCTTGAGTACAGCCAAGAATCCTCAAAAGAACCTTTAACTAAGAAGGACCGAAAACCTAAACCCTAAACCGGAATTTCTTAGGGGGAGCCTTAACTAAAGACTCCCAAAGACCTCTCTGAGGTCCCCGAGGTCCCCCAAGTATGGAGTCTGCCTTTGACTTTCGTAGCTGCAGAATGACAGATTGGACCCCGATGCCAACCCTAAGCCCCTAAACCCTTAAACCCTCGCAGGACCACCATACGCCTCCCTTGACCCCGAGAAGAAATCCCCCTAGGCCCTACGAAGCTTTTAAGAAGTTCAATATTTTCCAATGAGGCCCTAGCTTGTGATGGCACGTGTACTAACGGGCCATAGTAGCCCCTGATCATCTCATATTATAGTCTAAACTCCTAGTATCCCCCTTAGGGTATCTCAGCCGACGATGCTACATGTTGTACACTGCATGGCAACGTCTCCCTCGTTGGGGTAGGATGGGAAGTCGTGTACTCGGCAGACTGCTATGATAACAAGAGGCACTTGCGCCAATAAGCTAAACGCGTTCTCTTTGGTAAAAGTACATGGCCAAAAAACAACCTTGCTGCTGGCTAATCTCTTTTTGCGTCGGGGCCTTCATGTGATCACCTTGGCACTTTTGCGGTTACGCAGGTCTCGACGGATTACGTCGCTCGGTCAAATCATTCACTTGAATGCTGGAGGTGTCTCAAAGTCACATGAGCTATAGTCTAAATTGTCAGTATCCCCCTTAATAACCCCTATAGTACCCCCTTTCTAGTCCCCCTATACAACCCCCTTTAAAGGGCTAAGACTATGGATCACATCATTAGGGATCCCAGAAAACTGCAGAGAGAACGTCCCCTGCATGAAGATGGATGTATATGTGAGCTGCAGTCTGAACTCCTTAAAGGGGGTTACATAGGAGATGTTACAGGCTTTATTTAGGGGGGACACTAGGAGTTTAGACTATGGTGCATATGTGAATCTGTAGGCATGTGCTATCATGGTTGATGAACTACTGACTTCGCTGAGGAACCGCTTGAATAGGCTTTGAAAAAGCTTTGGTAGTAAGACGTGGAAGGCTTGCAGCTTTGACGATGAGACTGGCGGGGAGGATCTGTGCGGGTGTTGGTAGTAAGACGGGGCGGCTTTTGAGTTTTGATGATGAGAGTGGGGAGAGGATGCGCGCGGGTGTCTGAGTAGTGCGTAGAGCTTATGCATTGCAGGGTCCTTCCTGGATGTACGTTTAACCTCTACTGTAGCTATGTAGTATCTTCGTCATGAACCAGATGAAAGGTAGAACCCCAGAAAGCTTCCAGCCGGCAAACCTAAACCCTAAACCCCAGTAAGAAAATTGGAGCTCCTTGTAATCCCCTCTGAGGGAGGATCCAGGGTTTAGAGTACCAGGGCGATACCCACATTTAAGGCTGAAGTAAGGCTAGAAGGGTACTAGGGCCGTATGAGGTCGATATACGCCTCCTTTAAGGGTACCCACATGATAGATACCCACCCGAAGGCTCGTGTCTACAACGTTGAAGCCGGAAACGCTTGCCCAAGAACGCCTACAAAGTCAGATGTCAGAGATGTTTCAAACCCCTTAATGCCTAAAGCCTAAAGTTGGACCTCTCCCGACCATGAACCTCAAACCCAAAATCCGATCCTGCGGCCTCACGAACCCACAAAACTTCAACCTTACATGTGAAAACTCCAAGGTGCCTAAACCCCTCAACCACTATAAACAGACGAGGACCGACTCCTACAGTAGAAGCCAGACAGCTGCAGCATCAGAATCCTAGGAACGCCAGCGCTCCTACTTCCATGTTGCCACTTGTTGCCTTTACCAAAGACAGCGGCCCCTAAACGCGAGCTGAGGAGCCATTTGGGGGTTTCCCAAAATTAGGGGTACCTTTTTGGGGGTCCCCATAATAAGGATTATAGTAGTTTAGGGTCTATATTGGGGTTCCCCTATTTAGGGAAAGTACCATTTGTACCCTTGTGATAAGGGAGTATTATAGGGCTTATTGAGGGGGATACTAGGAGTTAGACTATGTATAGCTCATTTGACAAGAACCTACAGCTGGTCCAAAATGGATGAAGTCAGCAAGGATCTCCAGGCGAGCCTTCATGCCTGGCCCCTCGACGAAACCCTGATCCATTCATTCTAAACCCTTCAACCCTCCACCACTGAACGCTTAAACACCTAAACCTTCGCCCTCGGCCCTAAACCTCCTCCACCGACTAAACCCTGAAACACCCAAAACTTAAAGCCTTAACCCTTAAACTCTACAACCTTTAAACACTTAGCAAGTCCCAATCCTCTAAATCCTTAAGCCCTAAAACCTAAGCCCCTAAACCCAAAGCCTTTTAGCCTTCAAGCTAAATGCATAAACTCTCAAACCCTGAACCCTGGACATTGGCTATAACCCGCAGACAGTGACGTTTCGATAATGCCCAGAATATGAACAGATAAAGCGCTGAATATGACTTCTATGCACACTGTTACTGGGTGGGAGCAGTACCCAGCCTGGACTATCTGTATAGGGTCTCCCTACACCCCTAAGCCCGAATCCCTAAATCCTAAACCTAACACCCTAAACCCTAATCCCTAAATTCTAAACCCCGCAAACCCGACAGCCAAGGATGCTGACGTCGACCATGCTATCGGCCGCAGCTCGAAGTGCCTTTCGGCAGCTGTTGGGTGCTTGGGGTTGGGGTTCAGGGTTTAGAGTTTGGGGTTTAGGTTTCAGGGTTTAGAGTTTAGGATTTAGGGTGTTTAGGTTTCATTTCGCTTAGGGAGAGGTGAGGGACAGGAACTCGACAAGAACCCGTGCATGGTAGCTTGTGCACGCTCAGGTGGGGTGTCAGGGTGTTTGGGTTTCTTTCTAGTGCTTGAACTGGGGAATGTCCTAAACCTTAAACCCTAGACATAGGGGACCATATTCTGAGGATTATGACATGGATGTTTTGTGGGGCTGCACTGGCTCTTAAAGAAGGAGTTGGGCAGCGGATGCCTCCGGCAACCTCTATACCATGCTTTAAGATACGGTGGATACTAGACTTCTTGACCCTATGTACCTTCTACCCTGGGAATTATGGTAGGGTTTAGGGTGTACTACTTCTGTTCCCTTCCTCACTCCCCGTTGAGCACCCGCAAGCTTAGGATGCTCGGACCTCAAACGCTGTTCTGAGATTTCCGGAAGTTGTGGGGAGTCCTTGTGATGAAATGCGCCGTATTTGGGAACATACAAGATGGGCCCCCTACTTGTTGAGGGGTACACGTAGCCGGGTTTCGGGATTGTGTGTCTGAGGTTTAGGGCTTAAGGTTTAGGCTTTAGTTTTTGTACGTGCCATGCAACCTAAGCCAAGACCCTCAACCCTAACCCCTCTATTTTGCCTGGCCCAAAGAACCGTTCGCGCGGAGCTTCCAATAGACCCTCAACACAAACATATCCTGTTTCCATTACGGTTTCTTGCTGTCCCAGCAAAGATTCATGTGTGTTTGTGGGTGGGTAGGTCCGATGTATACATCAAGATTAGCAGCCACAAGGAGACCTCCAACCCCAAAGTACCCTAAACCCTGAACCTCAAGTTATACATTCGAGGCTGCCTGAGGCATTGCTTCGAAACATATTTTTGTACTCTGCATATTGAAGGTTCTTGTATCAGCAAGTGCACTCATTACATGGAAGGCTGAAATGGGGCCTATGAAGACAACTAAGCCTAAATCCTGATAGAACCCTTAACCGCTAAAGCTCTAAATTCCTCAACCCTAAACCCTTAAAACCCTATATCTCCAGAACCCTAAAACCTTGAAACCTTAAAGTTCAAGAACCCGCAACCCTATACCCTTAAAACCCTATATCTCTAAGACCCTAAACCCCAAAACCCCTATAACCCTAAAACCCCTTAAAACCTTAAACTCCAACAACATTCCCAAGGCTTCCCGGTGTTTGCCAAGCTTTCCGTGCCATCCGAGGTGGGGTGGGTGGGGTGGGCCGTTTGAGCTAGAGTGTAAACTCCTTAAAAAACTTACATAGGGTGTAGGGTTCAGGGTTTAGGGTTTAGGGTCTAAAGAGTGTTAAATAGGGGAGTACTAATATAGGGGTTACTCAGTGGGATATTAGGAGTTTAGGCTTTAGCTCATTTAGGAACCCTGAAAAGGATCTAGCTACGGGTTTGGGGTTTGGGGTTTGGGGCTTTGAGACTCTCTCAAATTCCCATCAGAATTATTGCACGCATGCCATCGCAGCAGCGGCCGAAGAAGGAGAGAAATACTCAAGGGTCTCTCAAAGTACCACCTATAAAGCTCTCAGTAAAAAATTTGAAAATACCAACAAGGTTCCTATGTATCCCTGGGGTTTCAGAGGACGTAGTGTAGCCTTAGACAATAAACCTCAAACCCTAATCCCTAAACCCTAAACTGTAGCACCCTAAAGCCAAACCCTAAACCCCAAAATCCTAATCTCCTAAACCCTAAACCCGAAAATCCTGAACCCCGAATCCTTAACCCCCAAACCCTAAACCCTAAAACCCTAAACCCTAGAATCCTAAACCCTAAACCCCAAACCATGCCAACACGTTTGGGAATCTGGGGTCCACCTTGCACCGGGCTATGCAGACCCGCCAGCCCCAAACCCCGATCCATGCTTGTAATATAGGGCTATATGGTTTTAGGGTTTAGGGCTCAGGGTTGAGGGTTAAGGGTCTAGGGTTAATCATGAGTTCCCCTACTACCCGCCTCTGTACTACCTCCTAGGTTCCCCCCAGAATTGGGCTTAATATATCCCCTAAGTAGCTTTAATGAAAGCGGGGGGCCTGGGGGGCTAGTATAGGGGGTAGTAGGGGAACTGCTAAAAGCCATCCT
>CAJNIZ010001688.1:17000-28211 GCA_905231905.1 Symbiodinium pilosum
GGGCTTAAGGTCTAGGATTTGGGGTTTAAGGATAAGCATTCAGGGTTTAGGGTTTAGGGTAGAGGCTGAGGATTTCAGGTTGGTTCAGGGTCTAACACTAAGGGTCTAGGAGTTGAGGGTTTAAGGTTTGGGGTTTGGGGTTTTGAGATTTGGGACTTGGGGTTTACGTGGTTCAGAGCACGGAGTTGTTAGGGGTTGAGGGTTTTACGAAAATGGAAACGACTATTGTTTGTTTAGGAAGATGGAAACTACAATTAGTTGTTTAGGGTTAAGGGTTCGATAGTTCGGTTTCTGGTTGGGGTTCATGGCGTATATTATGGTGACAGCGTGGGACACCGGCAATTGTTGGGAGCTAGCGGGATTATATGCAGACTATATGGATGATACGAGAGATGGAGATGACAGTCACTTGCCTAGCCTTGTAAGGCTTGGAGCTTCCGGTTTTGTGTTTTTAGGCTTGGAGCTTTGAGTTTAAGATTTTGGGTTAAAAGGCTCTTGGTTTAGAGCTGGCCCACACCTACTAGAAGTGAAGCTGTTTTCTGCGTTGCATGGTTCAGGCGCAGGGCCTTGGGTTCAGCGTCAGGAAATTGCTGGCGATAGCAAGCATCATCTTTCAACACATGAAGCTAGATATGTGATTCGTGCTGGCTTGGGCGTGTCCAACGTGATCTTGACAGCGAGAAGTTGACAACGAATTGTTCCTAAGAACATCGACACATTTTCATAAATAGGTGGACCCCAATATAGAGCCCAAAACATTAAGATTCTTATTCTAGAGACCCCGAACAAGGTACTCCCCCCCAATTGTGGGAAACCCCCATCATTGTTTACACGAGTGCATGGCAGCAACATGCCTGAAGTATTGGAGTGCACAATGAAGCAGGCACGTCTCCTAAAGATTGATTTTAACAGAGGGCAACAACTTATTGGGAATCAGTAGGGGATAAGGGAATACTATATATGTATATACACATCCGATATAGGAAGTATGTAGGGATCAGATTCCCTCATGCCCTACTAGCCACCAGTAAGCCTAGTAGCGATGATGGGGGTAGTGAAGATAGTTCGGTCACAGGCTCGGTGGTTAGTTGACGGGCCCGCAAGGCCACAGAAGAATGAAGGAGCCAATCATGATTGGAAACCTACAGAAATGTCCATGAACCGCGTTTCCATTCGGTTTTCCATTTTCTCTATACCCTAAACCGTATGGATCCCTACCTAGGATTTCGGTTTCATCGTCCACTCTCTTTTCCATTTCATTTTCCGTTATTGGGATAATATGTCCCCATAAGCTCTATGTAACCCCTATGGCAATACAGTTGTTTCCATGTTCTGTTCCGTTCCCTACACCCTCTACTTCATAGTATTAGGGTGTTGTAGCCCCTATACAATCCCCAACGATTCAGTAGTTTCCATCTTTTTTGTCCATTCTTTCATTCCCTGCAACTCCCCCAAACCCCAAATTCCTACTGCCTAAATTGTTGCCCATATCATGGTCCCATATTCCTTTTACAAGTATGGCATAGGATACCTCAAATGGACCTCAAAACGATCTTTGCAATTCTTCAGGCCCCTACATTCCATATCCCTACAAACCCCAATACAAGCCAGTTTCCGTTTCGTTTTCCATGTTCCTTTCTGTGACTCCCCATTATCGGGGATAATGTTGGGGCTTCTAAACCCTGAACCCTAAACAAAACGGTTTGGGGGGTGTAGGGCCAAGCTGACTTTCCACTCCAGGACTATCGCTGGGACGGCCGATCCTTCAGCGAACAGTACGCAACCAAGTGGGTGGTACTATACAAGGAGATATGGGCCAAGGTTCAGGGTTTAGGGGTTCTGGCAGACACCGAAGAGTAAGACTAGGTCCTGCTTTTGGGTACGGTAACTGGTTCAACCACCAAAAGAGAATGCCACCCAAGTGTTTCAAGGGCTGGTCACGGCTTTAGTGCTCGAGGGCCTTCCTGTTTGAGAAATTCCCAGGTTTTAAGGGTTTAGGGTTTAAGTTTTAGGGTTTAAGGTTTAAGATTCAGGGGGCATAGTTCCATAATCCCTACAAAGTACCATGAAAACAGCCCCTGCCCACCCATTGCCAGCCATTATGCAAAATACTCCCACATCAAAAACCTCCTATGTTGGAGGACATGATTAGGATTAGGGGTGAGGGGGTGTGTAATATTAGTATGAAGGGAATACTTTGTGTGCCTCAGGGTTCAGCGCCTGGCCCGGGGCTGTTCATGCTACATTCGCTTCACTTTCAGCTTTTATAGATTTTACTGTGAAGTATCTGGAACGGTCTCTCTATTGTGAGCCCTTCTTCCCCTCATATGCAATATTCTCTAAGCTATTCATGTCTTGATAAGGAGCATTCGCCATGCAAGAGGTGCTCAGATCAAGTGTGCAGTCACGCTAGAGACCATGGAATTCGTGTTTTTAAGCATGGTCTCTTTCTGGGAATTGTGTTTGCCTCTCTTGATATCTGTAACTGGCTCCTTGTTCCAAGCGGTTCACTGACAATCCCCACACCCTAAACAACCTCACCGCAATGCCCCGTACCCGCCAAGATCCAGAGATCGAGGAAAACGTGACGGTGGCAAACTCAGCTGCAGCCAACCAAACAATGGTAACGTCCCAAGCCCTAAACCCTAAAAGCCCCTGTGTGTCCAGAAGTATGGCATGACCCTTGATGTCAGGTTCGGAAACCACCATCTCTCAATAGCCTGGGGCTTCGAATTGAGGATTTGGGTTTCAGACCTAGAGTGTCCAGGTATCCAAATAATTGGGGTTTTAGGTCAAGGGGTACGGGCTGCTGCTAAGCAATTTGCAGTCAAATTTCAAACAAGCAGCACAGGATAACTGCAAAGCAACACAGGGACTGAGATCGTGGTACAAATCCCCCAAGGAAGTGCTAAGAGGCAGTCTATTCGGCAAAGGGAGCCAAAAACCGAACGCTGACGCAACAGGTATGTCTCGAACTAAGGACTTTTTTTCGCAGTGACTTCATTTTCATCGTTTCTTCTGTTGGGCAAGAGGATGAGCTCGTGCGCGCTGTATCACCAGATACTAGGGCAATTAAGATCTGATTAGAAGCTCGTAGTAGCAGGGATAATTCCGCTGCAATTCCATACAACCAAGCAGAAATGAATAGCTCTCACGCAAATCTTATAATAGAAGAAGAGTCCGCTTGTAGTGCTTCCCTCGTCTGAGCTCAAAACTTGAAATCTGTATGGCCGATGAAGCCGTCCATCCGCCCAGAGACAGAGATCCTGCGACTTCACAGGCGGCCCATCGAGTCATTCTAGTTATTCAGCTTACCATTCGGACTCAGGGTCACCTCGCACCGAGACTTCGCAGAGGTCTGTAGAGAGTGAGAGTGGGCGTGTGCGGGTCTTGCATGACACTATGGCCCAATCATGCTTTTTTGATAGGGCCCATCAAGGTTTCAGAACACGTCCTAAGCAAACTCCTGGCCTAAGACCGCTGTGTTCTCCTTGGCCAGTATCCGTGTTTGCACATCTCTGCTACAAACCAAGCTGCAATGCCTGGTTATGCTCATCACGTCTAAGGAAGTACAAGCCTTATTGAAGTCTTGTGCAAGAGTACCCACCTTGTAGCTCCGCACCTAAACCTTGTTATTCTCATTGTTTTCATCGGTGAACACTGGCTGGTAGTCACCAGACTTGCTTGTCAACACAACAACAAGCACATCTACATTCAGCTGGAACAGCTCCTAGGTCATGTAGGACTCTGCTGCTATTGATGACGTGGCATGACGAGATACAACGAACATAACGCCACAACCCGGCGTGCATGGCCCAACCCTGTAGCGCGAGAAAAGTCCTCAGCGAAAGTGTTGATCCCTGCTGGACTTTCTGCAACTGCATGCAAGCTCTTACAGCAAAACGCAGGGACAGAGTTGATATCAACCATCTCTCTAGCACCTTTTTGATTCTTTCATGTCTGGACGGCACAAGGTCGCAAATAGCAACCTCAACATTTACTTAGCACATCCCGCCTATCCTGAGCAACACGAAGCTGCAGACATGAATTTATGCCAGCAAACACGTTGCGCCATGATCCTCAGTGCTCAGCGATGCCAAGTTGGCAGGCAGTTGTTCGCATTCCCCTGCGGGCAACAAGCTTTCACTGCGACTTGGCGGCGCCCCAGTCTCCCCGGCGGGAATCTAACAGCCATCTCCAGACAACAAACTCGGAACAACAGCTCTGGCTCTTGCTTTCCCTTGGCCTCGGCGGGCACCTTCCATGAGATCCTTCTTGAGGAGAACAAGGAATTGCGAGCTCAACTCCGGAAGACCCTCTGGCCGCCTCTTACTTCGTTCGAGGCATACGGCAAGACATACAGCTTGCCTTTGACTACGGCCATGACGACTCCTATCGTGGCTCCAGCAAAGCCTACAGATTCTATGTTGAGATATTTGGCTGGCTTTTTTGATGGTGATGGGTCCTGCCATAACAACGGCACACGCATTGCCTTGCAAATTTCGCAGTCATACGATCGAGCTGAGATCTTGGTTCTGTTCAGGTCCATGTTTGGCGGCGGCATATACCGCAAGGGGAATGGGGCAGGCTTGCACAAGCCAGCGCTGTACTGGTATGTGTCCGGTGGCAAGGCAGTCAGCGCTGCCGGGCTTCTGGCCCCGAAGAGCATCGTGAAGCGAGCACAGCTGGAGATCGCGCGAGATTGGCTGCGGCATTCTGCGGACACAGCAACCTGGATGGATAGGCTGAAGCTTCTGAAGCAGTACGATTCAAGTATTGAAGCCAAGTGCACCTGGGAATACATTGCAGGATTCTTTGATGCGGAGGGATATATACACCTGTTCGGAAGATGTGGGCTACGCTTAGAGATAAGTCAGAAGTTCATTACAGTGCTGGAATGTATAGCGCGGTTTCTGGCCCAAGAGGTGATATGCAACCTGTACATAAGACGTTCCAAGAGCATCTTCAAATTGGACATTGCGTTGACCCCTGCCTGCAAAAGCATACTGCGCAATATGCTGGCTGCCGGATTGATTCAAAAGGCAGACCAAGCCCGGCTAGCACTGTCCGTGACCCCAGAGAACTCGCAGCATGTTCAAAGCTCGCTGGGAAAGAAGATGGGAAATCAGTGCTTTGGGCGGAGAAGAGATGCGGAGGGCCTGAAAAGGGCACGGCTGATCTCGAATGCACAGGCCAGGGCAAGAGCAGCTTGGAAGAAAGGCCAGCAGGACAAAGCTTTCGCTGCATGGCAGGAGGCTGCAGTCCTGAAAGCAGATCACGCCTTGCAGAATGCAAGACTTGAGAACAGTCAGCTGAATGAATATGTCCAGATGCTGCAAAGTCTGCAGCAGCAAGGGCTCTGCATGTTTAAAAAGTTCGCCAGACTGTGATTTCGCTGGGGCTTGATTGAAAGCAGGCTCAAGCTTTGGAGACTTCAGCAAGATGTTCCTTCAGCATAGATAAAATCATCACTTTTCAGCCTTTCTCAGTTACATCTAAGCAGGACCCACGTGAAGCCAGGAGGATGCTAGCTGGTTTGTGAAGAACGTGAATGGTCAGGTCCCGCAGAACTTGAGCAATCCGGACCATAAACGCCAATATTAGAGTCCGTGGACCCTTACCAAAGACCCTACTATGAAAGGCTTCTGTGCTATTTTGAGCCTGGGGTTACGGAGAGCCTGCACAGTTCACGGGAAAGGAATTAAGGCTACCCAACCCCAAGTACCTCGAGAACTCGGAAGTATGTACTTTCCAAGTAATCGTGCTACAATTGACAATTGCTAGTACCAAAATCCTAAGTACCCAACTATTGACTGCTTGGACCCTGACAGACTAGCTTAAACCCTAAAGTCTAAACCCTAAACCCCAAACCAAAAAATCCATAATGATAACTACTGCAGAGCCTTGCGCCACGTTTCTTCCTTTTTCTGGAGACGTCCTTGACTTCTAAGCCTGCTTGCTATCCCCAATCGTAATTTAGGGTTTCGGGTTACCTCTACTAGATGCCTCATAACGCCTCTTAGAACGTGGATTACTATGTCAAGACAGCCTCCAAGGAATTCAGGTCTTGGGGGCTGAGCTGGGTTCTTCCTGCGAAAACTTCTGCAAATGGCAAAGTGCCGTTTGCGAGGACATACTCTTTGTGTATGTGTATCAGGCAAGCCATGCTCACATGCTAGCTTTGCAGATACACTGGCACTCGTAGTTTGGAACGACCCGCGGCACATCGTTCTAGTCAGCGGCAGTATAGCCGACGTCAACTTGCCGTCGTTCCTGGGCCCGCCACTGCATAACTCATGACTCGCAATCCTCAAGATACAACCAGCCTTAAAGAGCCTGAGCCCATATCTATTCTCGTCGCAGGTAATTATTGTTAGTGTGCCGCATTCGCTCAAGATCACTCATCGCATTTACGGTGGGCAGAGTTCAAATGGTGTGAGAGTTAGTTCGAAAGTTATTGGGTTGCTGTTACGGAACCTAGTTTAAGTGACCACATCATGTGTATATGGTTTCCCTGTCCTAGTGACTTGATTTAAGTTCTTCAGCAGCAACCCCTAAAACCCCTGAAACCTTTGACCCTAAACCCTATATACCCTTATTCTAGTTTAATTCAATTTAAGTTCAACACATGTAACCCAAATGCCACCGACCCTGAAGCCTCTAGATGGCGCAAACCTTGCCCTTAACAAGGTAAGCCACACACCTTTACCTTGCATCCTGACCCCTACGTCCTACCTACTGGTGCTTAAGCAGAGTGGGGAGTGAATACAGGTGATGGGGATCTATATGGGGATTCTATGCGGTTATAATAGGGATCCACTCCCCCACTCTCCCTTAAGCACCAGTAGGTCTAAAGCCTAATCCCCTAAGCCTGAACTTAACACCCAGAAGCCCTACACCCGACGTTAACCCACGACCCCTGACCGGTCTAAGCCCTGCCACCTCTTCGATCGACTAGACCCGACCCACTAACCCCACCCCCAAAAAGAACCTGAACCTTGAACAATGCCATCTCTAAGTTATCTCCACTACATCCTAAACTCACACCAACACCCTAAGCTCTATACCCTGCACCCTAACCTACACCCTTGCCCCATAGCGCCTACACCCTTTTTGGGATCGCCTAGGCAAGCGTACAACTCGACAGGAGCGACGGCATGGCCGACGCGAATCGCGGCCGCTGGGTCTTGCTTTTGTGAATGGGTTGCTGTTTCGGAGGCCTGGGGATGTGATATTGAGTTTAAGTTACTATAGGGTTTAGGGTTTGGAGTTTAGGGTTTAGACTTTGGGGGTTTCGGGGGGTTAGGTAGGAATGTTAGTTCCACGGAGTTTCAGCTTTGGTTTCGGGATTTGGGGTTCCTAAACCAAAGGGTTTCTGTTCTTTGGGAAGCAGGGTAAGGAAGGTGGGCTGTTAGGATTTAGGATTAAGGGGAACCTTCAGGGGACTCCTTGGAAGGGGGCCCCATACGTTAAGAAGCTAGGGAGCCTTAGGGAGGCTTTGGGAGGTCTAGGGAGTCCTTATTTATGGGTCCCCCTTATATGGGGTTTCCTGAAGGATTTAGGGATAGAGTTGGGGGTGCTTTTGCGTAACCCAGAGTCCTGATTAACAAGCGCCCTCCCCTTAGTAGGGATTATAATAGGGATCCTAATGTTTAGGCCCTTAATGGGGATTATAAGAGGAATCCTAATATTTAGGCCCTTAAAAGGAGGGGTTTTAATATTCATGGGTCTACATTAGGTGTTCCGTAGTTAAGGGCTAAGTAGTTGGGGTCACGGGTAGGCCAGAAATAAATTCATTCATGTGGAGCTGCCTTGCAGTGTGGTGAGGTTGGGATATATTTCCCTAGTTAGTAGGCTTTATCTTGAACTCCATACGGAAGCGTTTTCTTGACGGGCACCTGGGTTTTTAGGTAAGGGGGGGGGGCTAATGTTCATCTCGAAATCAAGAATCACCACGAAACAGCTTGTATCGTGCACATATTAGAAATTTTGTTGATATTCCGATATGTTGGGGACGGAGTTGTATTCTTGCCACCCCATGCGTACTGCCAGTGGAACTTCTTTATAGGTTTTTGGGGCTCTGCACCTGTTTTAAGCCAGATGTAGGGTTCCGCACATGTTGGGGTCTGGCGGAGAATGTTTATTGCCACCACTTTTATAAATGTCAGGTCAACATTAGGGGCACCGTTCAAGGTGTGCATTGGGTTGACAGCTTTCTGACGTCGCGGATCTTGATGCTTCCGCGAAGAAGACTGTTTGCAGGGCTTGGGAGATCCCCAGAGTTCTCGCGGTTTAGGGGTTAATCAGGGGGAACTTCTGAGTTAAAAAACCATGGAGACTGACCATCTAACAGCTTCTTCGGATCTTGCCACAGGAGACAGTCTGTGCCTCTGGCGGGCGTAACAACAGAACAACCTCAAAGAGCGTCCGTTTGGAAGGACCCTGAACCAAGGCACTCATTCTTTGTGAAACTTCCTGTCTCATCCGACGTTTGGAAATCGTGGAGGCTGTCTGACGAACATCCATGACTCTTACAGGCAACACATGTGAGACTGATTTTATGTGAGATCACATAGCTCCCCTGGCTTGTAAGGTCCCGCTCTCGTCGAAGACGTCCTCGGCGTCTTGGCTCGGTAGAAGACGGGATGCCTGTGGGGTTCCTTTTAAACCCTACACCCTAAATCCATGATCAGGGTCTTAGTGTTTTGGGTGGGACCTTTCCATGAAAGATGTCTTTTTTTTTTTTTCGCATGAGCTACTGTCAATTGTAGAATTAGTTACCAAGGGACCATTAAGGGTGGACATAGAGGTCCTGTTTATAGTTTAGTATAGTCCCCAATATATTCCCTAAGAGGAACCCAGGTCCATTAAGCAAGTGAACAATTTTGACTGTAGCTCTAGTATGTCTTGTGGCGATCTGAGTAGTGAGGTATGTCAAGTTCTCCGCCTATGTCCCACCCGCGCTGTCTTTGCATGCGGTTTATGCCGTATGTGCTCTGTAACTACACCTGAAAGAAGTTTAAGTTTTCAAATACCCTAAACCCTAAACCCTAGACCCTTCGTGCCGAGTGATTTTCCCAACTGGTTGCCAAGGGGCCGGTTCCCGCCTGCTCAAATTGAGCTTTACCTAACAGCTGGAGGGTAAAAGAGGCGCCTTAAAAACAAAAAAAAAGACCTAGACCCTAAACCCTGAACCCTAAACCCTAAACCCAAAGTAGGTGCACTGGTCCAAAGGTGTGAGCCGCATCCGCAAACCCAAGTTCACAAAGCCCAAAAAGCCCTCAAGAGACCCTACTCCTAGACTCTTTAGCCCCTAAACTATTATTGTTACTATTATTACTACTATTACAAATACAATTACTATTACAAATTACTATTACCGATTACTAAGTACTATTACTATTGCTATTACGTTTACTATCACTATCACTATTGCTATTGCTAAAACTATTCCTAATTACTATTACTGTTACTGTTACTGGTACTATTACTATTACTAATCGCTATTACTATTACTATTACTACCCCCAACTGAATCCACCAGGCGCCGGGATGACTCGTATAGCTACGACTACTACTCGCCCTCCCCGCGGCCGCGCCATCGGCGACGGCGCCGCTAGCGCCCAGGCGGGCTGTGGCCTAGGATCCAGTATTTTTGAGGCTGTGGGGCTTTAGCATGGTTGAGGTTCAGCGGTTTTTCGGGTTTTCGGCCGCTGCGGGGCTCTAGGAGTTTCAGGTCTTGGTGTGTTGTTGGTCGATCTTCGATGTTACGCGTGCAGATGTCGGAGGGAAGTCTACGCCACACAGCAAGCAGAAGCACCCTTTCCCACGTGCAAGGTACGGCGGCGACCTTTGCCTGAGAGGAGCAGAGACTTAAGATGGGAGTACATGAAGATGTGCAGTTGTACGGAAGAGTACTCATGGCCCAGAAGCCAGACGCAGAAGCGATTTTGAATACAACGGCCATGCTTGCTTGAAGTAACACATGAAATATCAGCTCATACTTCATGACGAGCACCAGACATACATCACGCGCAATGGGGAGGGTTGGATGTACCATGAATCACCGCAACTCCTGTGGTTGTGCTCTTGCTGGCGGATGGGGCAAGCCCAAGCATTTTAACGGATCAAGCGAAGACCTGCTTTTATATCCCCCCTAACTGCTGTTAGATGACACCGGCCCCCCAGAACTCCGCCACTAGCGATTCAGACCTTGGCTTTAGGCTTTGGACTCTATAGAGGCTGAGCCCGGGCATCAGCTTATGGAATGGCCTCCTCTGCATACAGAAAAAGTGGCGTGACTGGAGTCACGGCTAGTTTCCCGAGACATGCTGGCCAGCAGTGGTAGTGTTCCCGATGCTTAAGATGAGCCGTTGAGGGTAAGAGTCAAGGTTTTCCGGCAAAACCATCTATTTCATGGATCTCTCTCCTTGTCTGTTTATAGCCCTTGTGCCAGAGTTTCTAGCGTTCTCGCCAGTTATGCTGCCCTCACTGTCCAGCGGGAAGGCTACGCAAACTTACGCACTGATTTGGGTTCCGATGAAGGGTTGTCAAAATTATGGTGTCTTTTTTGGGGGTATCCTCAGTATAAGGGGCCGTATTATGATAGAGACGTAAAAAGGGCATCATAATTTGGGGAATTTCCACATTCCACCCTGAGTAGACCAAAATACCCCCATATTCTGACCTACTGGATTAACCCCTTTGTTCTGGGGCGCTCTAAAGAAGAGTTGGCATCAACGATGTTTCGGGTTCAAGGTCCCCACCCCCATCCCCCCCGTATATGACCCGTATAGATCCTGTATAAAGCCCTGTATAGCCTCCTATAAATCCCCTATATTGCAATAAAAGTATAAGCCTTTACAGCCTCCGGTCAAGGTTCCCTGTCAATTTGCTTTAATTAGCCGCAGGTTGCCCTAGATTCGCCAAATCTAGGGGGAACTGATTGAGGGGAAGCACACAGGGGGTAGTGGAGAGGCTTGGTGGCCTAGGAAACCCATAAGTCGATGTTGGCTAGGATGATTGGCCGAGGAAGTGAACCACAGCACAAGGACTTGTATTTGCCCTAAACCCTCAACCCTAAACCCTATAGCATGAGTCCGAACAGGACGGATCGGATGCGGGACGTTCTTAGAACGACGTCATTGTCGTTGTCGCCGTAGTAGTGCAGGTGTGGGCGTAGGCGTAGGTGGTGTTGTAGTAGTAGTAGTA
>CAJNIZ010001689.1:0-14979 GCA_905231905.1 Symbiodinium pilosum
CTCTCTCTCCCTCTCTTTGTCTCTCTCTGTCTCTCTCTCTCTCTGTGTCCTTTCTCTCCTTCTCCTTCTCTCTCTCTCTCTCTCTCGCTCTCTCTCTTCTCTGAAGAAGTGCAAAAACTCTCTGGGCAGGATTCCAAGCACTGTCCATGGGCGATAAGGTCAACATTTGCAGCGTTCCGTGGTCAAAACCTATCAGACTTTTTGAAGCTGTCATGCCAAGGGCTTTGGGTTCCAGTCGGGTTTAAACTGCAGCTTGTAGAAGCTATAGCAATCATAAACATGACAGTAGTAGTAGTAGTAGTAGTAGTAGCAGCAGCAGCAGCAGTAGTAGCAGTAGTAGGAGGAGGAGTAGGAGTAGGAGTTGGAGTAGGAGCGCAGCAGCAGCGGCAGTAATGGTACTGGTAGTGGTGATAGTAGTAGCCTGGTAACCCTAATCCTACAATACGGACCCAACAATGGTCAAAGGGTCCTTACTTCCATGGGTCCCCACCCCCTTAACTAAGCGCCCAGGGCGCTAGTGTAACCTGTGCTGAATAATGGCCCAAAACTCTTGGCGAAAGGGTTTAGGGTTCAAGGGTTTAGAGTGTAGGGAAGGGAAGGGCTTTAAACCCTTAACCCTAAACTAGCTTTTGAATCCTTGGCCCAACACTCTTGGCGAAAGGATTCAGAGTTTAGGGTTCAAGGGTTTAGGGTGTAGCGAAGGGCTTTAAACCCTGAACCCTAAACTAGCTTTTGAATCCTTGTAGCCCTGTGTAGAATCCCAGATGCCAGGAGCCAGGGCTTCCGTTCAACCTTTAGCCCTAAACTTACCAGGCTCAGGGTTTAGACTTATGGGTGTAGGGTTTTGGGGGGGGTGAAGGTAGGTAGGACTACACTCCAGCAGTATTTGAGCCAAAGTCTCAACTCCTAGTATCCGTCAGAAAAAACCCCACCATTCTAGAATTCCCTACAATAACCCCACGTTTCGACCTTTCACCCTAAACCCTAGACTTTTTAGCCCTGCTTCGCGGAGTTTAGATTATGGCTCATATATTGGGACTGTATAGGGCCAGTTCAGGGATCCTCTTCGGCTTCGCTTCAGGGAGGGAGCGGGCTGGGGGTTAGGATTTAGAGGGTTTGGCAGGGTTCATAGGGTTTATAGGGCTGATTGGGTTTATAGGGTCTATGGGGCTTATAGGGTTTCATAGGATCTATAGGGTTTATAGGGTCTAGGGCACCCCAAATCTCTGGTTTCTGTATGCGATCATTAACTGCAGCAATTGATAGCTTGCCTTCTCATAGCATGCACCCAGCAAACTAGAGGAGTGCTGGTAACAATCTTCGCAAAAGTGGGCTCGGAAAGCATTAAGCCCTAGACTCCTATAAGCCGTACAAACCCTTTATTTGACCCTCAACCCTATAAACCCTGAAACCCTACAACCCTTCGACATGTAAAACCAAGGTGCCCCTGTCTCAGCCATACTTTACCTTCACCATCCTCTTGATCTGGACCATTACGCCTCCTGGCCTTGCGGATCAGCCTAACACCGGTCGAAGGTTAGGATTTAGGGTTTGAGGTCTAGGGTTTAGGGTTCGGGTTAGGGGGTATGGATGGGGGTCCTGAACCCTTTGCCGTATGGAGCTCAGGGGTCAAAGTGAAGTTGCCCTAAGGGTCCAAGTACCCAATAATCATACACTTACCCAAAATCTGTATTATAATTGCTATTACCTTAAACCCAAGTACCTAATTATTGGGTACTTGGACCCTTAGGGTTACACGGAATGAAAGTTGCCTTTTCAAGTGTAGCCACCTAAACTCTTTGAGTTGGGCCCATGAAGTGCTGGGCAGTTTAAAGCGACCTCACCCGACCTCACCCTAAATGGAGGTCTACATAGGCAATAGTACCAAAATGGCTTTAAATGGGGAATTATTGAAATCATTCTGAGTTACCCTGGAAGTGTTGTGTGCTGAATGCTAAAGTACGATCCCAGATATGGGCGGGCTTTCTCGAAAAAAGTCGTATATTTCCTTTTGTTCTTTTTTGTGTGGGTCCTTATAATATGGACTATGTAGTATGTTTGGCCTATACTGGCCTCTTCATGAAAACTATTATATAAACGGTCAAAAGGGAAGACGTAAAGAACTGATGCATAAACACTAGTACTAGGCATCCAGATAGCGCAAAATAAGCAAAAATAGGTATTGGTATTTGTCGACTTCAGGATCCATTGTAATTAGATCCAGTGTAGGTAATTCTTATAAGCATGCGTCCACAGAGACTGTCTTTCTACTTCCGGAGCAAGCTTTATCGGCTTCAAGCTTTGATTCTCGAAGTACACGGTTTGAAGTTTAGCCCAAACCCCAAACCATAAACCCTAAACTCCAAACCCTAAATCCTAAACCCTAAAATCCAGATTCCTCATGTTTCAGGCCGAGCCCTTTTTCTAGACCTACCAAATACTTAGAATGGTAGCAACAGTTATCAAAATGCAGGAATATTCCTGACAACTGACAACAATAGCATTTAACCCCTGATGACGAGCATTTGGGCTACCTGTGCTTGTGTTTTGTCCGGTTGTTCTTCTCTCTTAGTCTGGGAATGTGGGGTTGAGGTTTAGGTGCAATGTCCAGGGACGCAGCTCAGCCCGAAGACCTCACACCCTAAACCCTAAACCTGTCAGAACATGGTGTCATTTGTTATACATTAGGTGGACTCCTCACCCAGTAATAGTGGCTAAAAGGGATAACAAGGATTATATTTGGGTCCTCTTCTATTCCTATTCTACCACTAGTACAGTCCTTATATTATGATCCTTCTAACTTATGGACCCCAATACGAGGGATATGTGGCTGTTTGTTTAATGTGGTTTTGCTTGTTCGGGGTTTAGGGGGTTGAGGGGTTTAGCGTAATAAGCAGATAGAAACTAGCTTTTGTGCTGACCCCAGCGGAGATTTAATATTGACATGCGTTGATTACCTGCCTAGAACCCAGGGTTTAGGGTTTAGGGCCCTGAATAGATTAATGCAAAGTCTACCAACCGCGAAACCCTACTTGGGAGGCTCTGGGGGCTTCGTATCACGATTTATTAGCCTACCTACGCAGTTCCCCTGACCCTAAACCCTGAACCCTAAACCTTAGACCCTAAACCCTAACCCCTTAAACCTTAGACCCTAAACCCTAACCCCTTAAACCCTAGATTTGTACTTTGTAGCAGGCCATAGAACCATTTGTTTCGAGCCCAAAAGCTCCCCATGGCTTGTGCACCACCTAAAATCCCAAGCCGTAACATCTGTACCACAAACCCGGGACTGGGTTTAGGGTAGCTTGGGGCCCCAAAGCCTAAGCCCTAAGCCTTCTTTCTATGTGATGACGACCTCACCCGACCCCAGCTCCTATGGTGGTTCATGTACTCAGACAAGGGCTTTGGAATTGATACCAGCGAGCTCTAAACCTTACACCTTCAAACCGAATCCTCAGACTGCTGGATCCTGCATGTCGTAAGAAGTCTCAAGAAGACGTCTCAGATTCTTAACTTTGGAATCAAGGGCTTAGCGCCTTAGGGTTGCCCTCAACCCTAAACCCTACCCCTAAACCCTCAACCCTAATCCTAAAGCCCTAAACCCTCAACCAAAACCCTCAACCCTAAACCCTAAACACTCAACCCTAAGCTGTCATAAATCTGGAACAAGACATCTCAGGTGCTTAGCTGAGCTGCGAGGTGCGATCCGCTTGTGCTACACAACAATCACCGAGTGCCATACGGCAGCTTTGCTGCCATTGGAGGAATGTGTTTTGGAGTGTAGGGTTTAAGGTTTAGGTCTTAGGGCTTGGTGTTTTAGGGTTTTGGGTTTAGTTAAGGCTTAGGGCTTAGGGTTTAGTGTTTTAGGGTGTTGGGTTTGAGGTTTAGGGTTTAGAGTGATGTGTTAAGAGTTTAGGGTGTATAGGGTTGACTCTCCTACCATCATTGGAGTGTGTGTAGGGCTTAGGGTATAGGGTTTAGGGTTGGCTCTCCTACCATTGGAGTGATGGGTTTAGGGTTTCAGCATTCGGGGTTAGGGTAAACCTACACACACAGAGACCGCCCACTGTACATTAAATCGGATGGTCATCCCCAGTCATTGACTTTTTGCTGGGGGATCAGGTCCCTTTCTACACTATTGGGCTGGGACTCCAAACTCAAAGGTTGGAGCGTCTGTCGTTTGGATGTTTCCCTAAACCCTAAGCCCCTGAGTTACCCTAAACCCTAAACCCTAAACCCTAAGCCCCTGAGTTCCCACAAGAAGTAATGAGATGATCTTTGAGTTAGCCACGAAGGAGGGTCCTGTTTCAGGTGGGGTTGAAAGTACGCTAAATGCTTGTAGATACGGTTATCCTTCCCTTTCAAGGTCCACGTACTCAAAAAACTTATACGTACCCAAGACCTGTAGCACGAAGAATTACTACTCGAATCTCAAGTGCCCACTTATGCTGTACTTGGACCTCTGTGGTACTGTTATACAGGGGTAGCATCGGGGCACCACCAATTACAGTCAGTTGCCACATCTTGTGATGTCCCTAAACCCTAAACCTTATACAGTACAGAACGGCTGTGTCTTGACATATTGTCGCCTTATCACAGCTTCAGTAGCCGTATGAACACAACCCAGGAAACCGTGACCCTGCTTGCATTCAATTGGTTAGGGTTTAAGGTTTTGGATTTAGGGTTTAGGGTTCCACACGTGTTTCTGGTTGGTCCTAGGCAAACGTTTGCCGCTTCACGTCTTATTATGCCTTTACGGCCCAACAGGCTTTCAAAATGAGGTTCGTCCTAATATGCTCCTAGAGACGATTATATCCTTCGTACCTAGAGATTTGGTTGTTAGCCCCTACATAGGCGGACCCCAATATGGAAGTTTTCGAGGGGATCCCTACGTAGACCCCAAAATATTATAATCCCTATGATAGGGACCCCCATAATGGTATCCCTAATCTTGTGCGAAACCCACACATAGACCCCGAAAGACTATGATCCTCCTCATGCGACCCCCTAAAACTTCAGTATCTGGAGCCTGGGGGGTTTGGGGTTTAGGTTTTAGGGTTTGGGGTTTGGGGTTTAGGGTTTAGGGTTTGAGAAACCCCACTTTTGCAGCCCTATACCCTAAATGCCCGATCTAGACAACCTTTCATGCGGAGCGCAAAGATAGCGCCTAAGGAAATCTAGAGCCAACAGTTTTGGAGCCGAGAAAATGTTCTCAGGTGGGTGACTTGAAGGACTGCTTCGAGGCTGACCAGCTGCCCATGAACGGGGTTTGGGGTTCAGGGTTTAGGGCTGAGGGCCACATTGTGGTTGTTCTCCCGCATGGTAAGTATGCAATATTTGCAGATGTCAGGGTTCAAAGTAGGCATTTTTGTAAAGGTAACTCTAAACCCTAAATCCCTAAACCCTGAAGCCTAAAGCCCCCAGGTTTCTAAGGCAATAACGAGAGGGCGAGCTCCCACGAGGTGACCTCACACAAGCCTGTGCCCCCCCTCTCCCCCCCCCCCCAAAAAAAATGCCCGTTATGATAAATTCGTCTAAACTCTATCAGGGGTGGTTATATAGTGGATTCTATAGGGGAGTATTCTAGGGCTGGGGTTATTAGGATACTAGGAGTCTCGACTGTAGCTTATATATTTATATATATGTTCAGGCATTGTATAGCGCTGGTATGTGAACTCTGCCCATTGAAAATTCTTTTCTGGAGATATTCGAAGGTATTGTATGGAATCTTTATTGAAACTGGGATTTCCTTCCATCTCTTCGAAGGGGTTGAAGCGACGTATGGAGTGTAGGGTTACAGGTTTCGCAAATTTGGGGTACCTCCAGAATGTAAGACATGCTCGCGGTCCTCTAACGAAAATAACAGGGCAAGTTTTGAGAGACTCCCACTTGGGGTTTAGGGGTCAGGGTTTAGGGTTTAGGGTTCAGTTCAGGGCTCAGTGCTCGGATACAGTGTGAATAGCATGTAGAAAGCTCGGCAGTTCGGCGGATGCACCCTTTGCTTGCAGCCAGACATGGGAACTTAATTACATGTAGCATGCGCAACAGCACAACGCATTTTACGCATTGAGAAGAGCTGTAGTTCCTGGCCCCTGCTTTTTAAGGGCCCCAAACCCTGAAGCCCAAAACCCCTGGGGGTTTGGGGTTTATCCCTAAAGCCTAAACCCAAGGGGGGTTTAGGCTGAAAACCCTAAACCCAAAGGGGGTTTAAGGTTTATTCCTCCATTTTCGAGCGGTTGGTTGGCAGGAGGTCTCATTCCGGGATCTACTATACATCTTAGAGCGGTTCCGGTAGCCCTCAACCCTAAACCCTGAAATTCCTTGTTGTGAACTTAGGGTTTGTGAGGTTTAGGGTTTTAGGATTTAGGGCTAAGGGTTTAAGGGGGTTTTGGGTTTCAGGGCTTAGGTTTTTAAGGTTTAGGAAAGTTTTAGCGTTTCTGTTCTGGGTTTACGATCTAAAAAGGTTCTAGGGTTTACGGTTTCAAGGTTTTAGGGTCTAGGGTTTAAGAGGTTTTTGGTGTTTCAGGATATGGGGGTTTAGGGTTTAAGGTTTGGGGGCTGTCGAGGTTAGTTTCTTGAAGGCACAATGAGGAGTATAACAATACAATCTGGGCGGCATTTTGGGATGTGTTTTACCTTTTCCCTTCCCGCTGTACAAGGGAACCTGTCTTAATCTCATAAAGAGCATTGCGCGCCTTTAAAGTTCCACCCTAAACCCTAAACCCTAAACCCCAAACCCTAAACCCTAAACCCAAGATGTATATGCGATGCCTCCTTGGCCATCATGAGGCTTTATCACCCACGGTCTGAGGCATGTGCACAGCGCGAGCAGCGCAGCACGCCCGAATCCACAGTGCAGGTAGCGTGGTCTTGGATGGCCGACGGTCCGCCAGCCACAGACATCAAAGAGGGCGGACGTTTACGCCCTGAGCCGCCTTACGAGGCGGGATATAAACTGGTGAAAGCAAGTCTCCTGTCGGCTACGGTTGGAAGAACTAACAACATGCATGTATCCAAACTTGTAGTGGCGCGCACCACAAACTGCAAGCATGCAGAGTGACATGGAAAGACACAAAGATTAAGCAGTCCTGAGGCTCAGGTCTTAAACTGTACGCATCAATCGAAGCTTCCTCAATGACACGACTGTCCAAAGGCCGGCTTTGTACATGTTCGCGTTGGAGGCCGCCGCAACTCCAGTGGAGCACACGCGCAGAAAATGCCAGAGAAAGCAAAAGCGCCCTCGCCTGGGGCCTTATCAAAATCCCAGAATTCACGGAGTGCTGTGTGACCAAGACGATCAAACCCAGCATCGCTACTGTGTCAAGTTCTGAGCTTGGAGACACGCAGCTTCCTGAAACTCTGCTCGTCGCCCACTTGCAAGAACCTGGGCTTGTCGAAGAATTCCAGAAGCTTGGTGGCGCTGAGTTGTTGCGGAGATCGGAACACAGGCGTGGCATCTCCCCGAATGGCGGCAGCCCTTCAACTCTCCTTGCACCACAGTTCCGAGCGTAGGCGCAGGAATCAATCATCCGGTCAAGGTTCGGTCGTAAACAGCCGCACCACTGGGTTTAGGGTTTAGGGTTTGACCCATCACTGCTCGTTATGAGGGTTTTAGGGTTGCGGCCCCAGGTCCACAATGCAGCAATAAGCTTAACCCTATTATGGCCCCAAACCCTAAACCCTCCGAAAGCAAACTCCAAAGCAAAGTAGACCCAGAAGCTGCGTCCGACAAGGATAAAGACGGCCAGAAAAGCATCGTCGGGCTCACACCCTGCAACTTGCTCTGTCAGATAATAGAGCGGCCCCCTAATACTTAGATATGGGTGGTTGTCAAAATGATGGTCCCTTTTTGGGTCCCTACTATAATACGGCACCTAATATTTAGGGTACCCAAAAAAGGACCAAAATTCTGACAACCATCCATATCCCTAATAATGAATATTCGCCTTAATGCATAAGGGTACCGTCTTGGGACCGTCTTGGGGTAGTTGCATTAGGGGGTCAGGAAGTTATACTTGTTGTAGCGGGTTATGCGAATTTCCCAGCATATTTCTAGCAGAATCCTGATGAGGAGCCCGGCCCACAATCCTCGAATAGCCCCTAAATCCGTGCACCTAAGGGCCACCTTCTGAGAAGCCCTCAAGTTCTTGCGGTTTTGCGCATATTTCTCCTAGGCACAAAAACGTCCAGTTACAGCCAGCTAATATCCTACCGATTTGAACATACGTAACAGTATGGATGAGGTCATAGTGCTTTGGAAAATACCTACTCTGTTGGGGATTCAGGATTCTAAGTCCCAGTTACATCCAGTTACTAGGAAGTTTGGCAATTGAGGTGACCTGAAACCCTTAGGGTTCAGAGTTTCTCTAAACCCTAAACCATGGAGGACGGGGCTAAACCCTAACCACCTTGAGCCCCAAACACGACCTTTCCCTAGAAGCCCTCAGGTTTATTTAGGGTCATGCAGGCTGTTGTCCAGCAACAGGGGTTGCTGAATTTCCTGCAGATGTTCAGTTTGAGCCTGAACTGTGGATCCTCCTGTTTTGTTCAGTAGCTCTTTGCAAACAAGACTCCATAAACTCTAATCCCTAGACCTGAAACCCAAGACTTCGGCTGGGTCCCAGAGCAGATCTAAAGTAAGATTCAGATTGGCAACGCAGCGCGGCACAGTCATCGTGCAAGTAGGAAGTGTAAGGATTGAGCGCTTATGTTTCAGGATTTAGGGTCTTTGAATTTAGGATTATACCACTATGGGCTATTAGACCCTAACATTCCCTATTAGGACCCCATTAAGGGTAGATTAATGTACCCTAAAGGTCTAATAGCCCATAGTGGTAGGGCGTAGAGTTTAAGTGTTTTTTCAAAGGAGGCTCATTTGATCGCCCACAGAGCCAAGAGTGCTGGGCCACTAGGTCTGCATTTGGCATCCCTTGTAGGGTTTAGGGTTTAGGGTTTAGGGTAGAATCGTGCACAACGACTTTGATAGTGCCTTCGAAATCATGCCAAAGGTTCCGAGAAATGGCTACTTGTCGAGCCCCGAAGGTCCAACACGCTTAGGGTTTAGGGCATGAATAAACCTCCTAAAGCTGGCATCCAAAATAAAGCCATAGACGAAAGCCGGAACCTCGATTCCTACACTATGCTAGCTGTAGTCTAAACTCCTTAATTGGGGTTATTTAGGGAACCATGTAGCATAGCGTTCCTATTTTGGGGCATACTAGGAGTTTAGGCTATGACTCATGTAGGAAAGCCCAAGTTCTAATCAGGTGATCTCCTACACTTCCTCATAGCTACCATTGTTCATAGCATTAGTCTGTCGCAATGTACCTACCTACGCCAAATGCTGAGATGCAATACACCCGCACACCCTTTTCTATTTTTTCAGGCCCCTACACTATCCTCATGTCCTAAACCCACATCCCTAGGCTCTGACACCTACACCCTAGACTCTGAATCCAGAAGCAACAAGCCTTAAACTCTGAAGCGTAAACCCTAACAAACCCTACATCCTGCAAACCCTATAAACGCTAAATACACACCCTAAACGCTAAACCCTACAAACACTAAACGCTAAGCTCTACAAACCCTGAACGCTACACCCTACAAACCCTTCTCAGCCTCAACTCTAAGCCCTGCAAACCCCACAAGTCCAATGAATATCCCAAGGTCTGAAAACGTTCCTCTTCGTCTTCTGCTTCTTCCCTCGGATGTCAGCGACGGTCTTGTTGAAGCCGGGCGGCTGATAGGCTTGTAGGACTGGAGTTTAGGTTAGGATGTAGGGTTAAGCGTTCATGGTTTAGGGTTAACGGGTTTAGGATTTCGGGCTACAGGGAGTCTAGGGATGGGGTTTAAGGCTTGGTGGCTTATAGGAGAAGGGTGTACGGTCAGTAAAGCAGAGAATTGCAAGCGGAAAGGAATGGGACATGACATGGAAATTTCGGTTTGTGGTATGTGATAGGTTTTTAGTATCGAATCTGCGAAATTACGAGAAGTGTTCCTCTGCGCTTCGTATAAATCATAAACCAATGGCATCATACCACAAGACCCCTAAGGGTCCAAGGACCCAAATAATGGGGCTTTAGGTCCCAAATACCATTAATATTATAGTCTTTGGGGCTTAAAACCCTATTATTTGGGTCCTTGGACCCTTAGGGGACCCCTTTTCCAGTTAGTTAGAACCCCCTACATTAGATTTGACCGGGCCGTGTGGGGGGGGAGGAAGACAACGCCCAGCCCTAAACCCTGAACCCCTAGACCCCTGAGTTTAGGGTTTAGGGTTTAGGGTTTAGGGGCATGGGCTGCGCAATCATCCAGCAACTGATAGAAGCCAACCACCCCTGATGCAATTTACCCTAGCTTCTATGTGAGGACCTGCAAGCCTCAAGTGAATTCAAGCCTTTGCAACCCTAACTCAAGAAGCTCGTCAACAAAAGCCTAGGAATTTCCTTGGCTGCCGGTGGCTACTCTCAACTGCAAGCTTGCAGGACCATGCTGCGTCAGAAGAGTTCGATGTTAAAATCTTTCAAGAGCATCCCTCGCGAGTCTTCAAAGGAAAACCCTATAGAACCCTAGCAAACCCCGATTCAGAAACAAACATCACCGCTTCGGAAACTAAAGAATCCCGGCTTCGGACACTGAACTTTCCCGACTCGGAAACTAAAAATCACCGATTCGGAAACTAAAAATCACCGCTTCAGAAACTAAGAATCCCCGATTCGGAAACTATATCAGGGTTTTTAGTTTCTGAATCAGGGCGTGACCCTAAACCCCTCCTGTAGTCCTCGGCAGGTTTTTCTGCAGTGAACGCTTTGCTCGATCAAAGCACAGACTTAATGTGGCTGCTTATTCTACGGGGTTCTTAACTAGTTATACCCGCATATTATATTAGGGACCCCATGATCTAGGGGCCTCAAACTTAATCCTGAACCCTCGGATGGAATTCCTGTATGACCCGAAGTACCTTTAGCCTTTGCAGTTACATAATTAGAGATGTCCTTAAAAATGCTTGCTTATCATGAGCCCCCAAGAAACATCTAAGCATAATGGTTGAGAGGCTTCCAGGGTTGATCCAGTTACGGGCCTGAAGCCCCTGGTGTTCTCGCCGTGCGGTTTGGAGTTTGGGGTTCAGGGATACCAAACCTAGCAGTCAAAACCATAGACGGAATGCCTTTATGCAGAAGCCTCAACAATTGCCGATATTGCTGCCCATAAACGCCTTTCCTCCTTTGTAATGCATCGCGTGCGCTCCCGCCAAGAAAATGATTTTCGAGCGGAAGAACCCTGTTGCAGGGTAAATACCTGGAAAGCACTAGATAGGATCTCCTCTGAAATGCCTTACAAAGGCAGTTCTTTTCCTAATTGACTACCGAACTAGCAACTTACAAAAAAGACGAGTTCCCAACTTCCATCATGAGTTCCAATGGGATCCTTAATTCCAAGAACAAATCTTTATTATTGCTTACATAGGTTATGCTCAACCCATTATACACACCAAAGGAAAGCACTGAGACATTTACGTACTAGACTAGGAGCAGAAGGAGACCTAACAGCCATAAAGGCCATTATTTTACATACTTTGGGGGTTCAGGTAATTAATAGCCTTGTAGGACCTCAGAATCTCTCCGAATCAGCATCAGACTTGCTTGGTTTGATAGTTTCCCGAAATACAGAGACCCCAATAATAGACCCCCAGTCACTACAATCCTTATTCTAAGGACCCCCCCAAAAAAAGGTTTCCCGGTTTTGGGAAAGATCGAAATCGGCTGCTTTCAAACTAAGTCTTCCCCCTAGAATCTGCCCTCCAGGTCTTTTAGGCCTCTGATGTTCTGCATGATTAGGTTGCACACGTCAAGCTTTGCATGAACAGCGCAAGAGCCCAAGTTGGTGACAATTACTAAGCAGATATGGGGGATTGTCAAAATTATGGTCCCTTTTTGGGTCCCCTAAATTAGGCCCCGTATTAGGCCCCGTATTATAGTAGGGACCCAAAAAGGGACCATAATTTTGACAATCCCCCATATAGTCTCCCTCAAGTAGATAGAATATGGCTTTGGGTATATTATAATAAGATCCCCATATACCCCCCATATTCTATCTACTTAAGGGGGACTATACGCTCTCAACTTTATGTCGAGTGTTTGTAGACATCTTTAGCAGCAAGTTTTTACATCGTGTAAGTCTGTTGACCTTGATGGTGACACAGAATGAGTCAATTAAGAAAGAGAATCGTGCAACGGTGGTGCGTGGCATTTTGGCTTCATTCAACTCTGCCCGACCTTTTTGGTGTTCGATTCAACTTTTCGACAGCAAATGTGAGTCGCTGTTGTTGAACACGCGCGGAGCTATGCTGAATCAAGGTGTTCGATTTGTTGGGCTTATTTGCGGTTGCAAATCTAGCTAGCCGTGACTAGCCTGTCAGGGTATGGCACATGGATCTAGGACAGACAAACATCTGTTTCGCAATGGGCTTTCATGTAGAACATCATGCCAAATTGTTGTTCTATCTTTGCACAGTGGTCAACGCAGGCTCACCCACGACCAGATCTTGTCTACAGCTTTCCCCGGAGAGTGTTACGAAGTTGTTGAAACGTGTTGCGGACTATGTTTCCGACCAATGTGCCTGCACCGCACAAGCGTGACGACAGCCAACAACTTCATCTGAGCACGCTGAGCTGCAGTAAAGAGAACCTCTGCGCATCAAATAGTCTCAACGTATTGAGGTCTTAAATTCGAACACGCGCGAAACGAGCAACAGGCAGGACGTTTCCAATTCAGTGAGAACATGACGATCTCAACAGCCACGTTTCAGTCTTCGGCCTAGCCTAGTCCGTCAAATGGAGTTACCGGCTGATGCTAGCACACGCCATGCTAAGCTGCTCTCAGAAGTTTGAACCTGACGTCAAATACAAATCCCGCGCATCCTTTCCATTCCTCATTTCTATGATAGCCAAGAGTGGGTTGAGTCACCTTCACGAAATACGCAGGACCCTTGATTTTCCCTAACGACGTCCACCAACAGAGACCAAAACACGTTCCAAACCCCAAACCCAAAGCTTAACCGTGCAAACCCCGAACTTCGTTTCCAGTTCACAGGTCCGTCTTCACCCCCCGAAGCATTACCCCCTTTAACCTTGGGAAGCTACCAGGACCTTTTCTTGAACTCCTTGGCACTGGAGTTCATGGCCGTTTGGCATGCACATGGTCTAAGATTTAGGGTCCGTGTCTTTGGGGTTTTAGGGGTTGAGCATGTCGGGGTTTAGGGTTTATGGTTTAGTGCTCCTAAACCCCAAGTTTGGGGGGTGTTTTGGAATGAAAAGAGCTTGCTGAGGCACACCCCGAACTTGGGTTTGTTCTGGAATTCGGATTCAGACGCTAGGTTGGGAAAACTCCCAAGTTATCACGATGGAATATCCCATCGCCGATTACAGATGTTCACACTGGATTAAGTTAGTGCTTCGTATTATGCCAGCCTCTAATCTTCAGCCCTAGATCAAGCCAATTTCAATTTCATTGCACCCTTGCTTTCTTGCATTTGATTCTCCACTACTTGGATAGTATCCCTGAACCTTAAACCCTAAATCTGACTTACCTAGGACCTATTTCAGAAAGGGGACTGCCAGACATGCGCGGTTAGGGGCCGTTATACGGCGTAAAACCCTGCACAGTGTCCGTATATCTTAGGGCGCTGAGGCTTGCCGCAAGGTGAACGGTCACCATCTATTGGGTTGCAGTTAAGGGTTCTTTGAAGTCGTTATTATCAGGAAACCCCAGCATTTACAAAGCCAATCAAGGGAAGCACAAAACCAATTCCTTCAACAACAACCCAGCTCAACAATAATTGGCTCTGTTTCATTTTTGTCCCAGAAATTGTATACTGGGGTTGCTTGGAGAAGTTGTCTTCATCATTTCAACCCAAGCATTTGTAAAAGTCCTGAATCCTGAATCCTTGAAGGGTTGAGGTTGAGCATATTGTCCCCTTCATCACCGACGGCATGCATGACGAAGTATGTGGAGGTGATGGGATGCTTACAACCTACTTGTAGCTGTTATATCTAGCTATATGTTATGAAAGCCCTCCAGCAACCCTTATAATACGACCCTCTATACTTACCTATAGAACCCCCCTTGACGGAGTTTAGACGTTACCCCTGTATAAAGTGGATCTTGGCGTTTTAAACATCTTACAAGGTGGAGCTTTTGCTTACCCTAAACCCTCAAGTCTAAACTCTAGCTTCACATGTCACTTCAAAGGTCGTTCTCCCCGAGCTTCTCTACCGTACATTTGCCACCGAGCGGGGAAGGAAGTGACTGGGCTGCGCTTGAGAGATGACCGGCTGAGGTTTAGAGCTTAGGAATCCCCCTGTAATCTATAGAAGTATGCCTTTGTGTGTATGTGTATGGATATAAATATACATACATACATACATACGTACGTACATACATACATACATACATACATGCGTAATGTATGTATATACGACGAACATATGTATACATCTCTGCCCAGGCACTCTTCATGCATCCATTGGCTACCAGAGAAATACCACAAGCTTGAGAGGATCTGCCGTATGAGCTTTGTGAACACAGCTGATGTCCACAAACGGTTTCGCGGGTAGGGTCTGCCACGACATCAGCGAAGTTGTAAGTCTGCAGTGTTGTAGCTTTTTGAGTGTACAGCCCCCCTATAGAAACTCAACGGATGCCCTCTCGTCATCTAGTTCTAGCTAAGCCCTAGCCGTATGCAATGTCCACATATGTAACTCCCTTCGAACCCTCGCAATTCTACGGAAAAGCTGTTCCGGTTAGCTTTGTGGAACGTGCAGGCAGGCCTTCCGCAATCTACATTTTTCCGGCGCTCGGTCACGCAATCCTCCCTCTCAAAGCCAAAGAAGCCATGTGAGCTATAGTTTGAACTCCTTAAAGGGGATTTTATAGGGGCTTACTGCAGGGCGTATTAAGATACCCTCGTTTTGTTCAGGG
>CAJNIZ010001690.1:6157-28207 GCA_905231905.1 Symbiodinium pilosum
TGCATAAGCCATGCAAGGATACCAGTTATCCCAATATCAACCTACATAAAGAACGGATTTTAGCGAAAGGAAGGCGAGAGGCACACATGGCCCGGGAAGGTATTTGGCCACTCGGGCTTCTATGAAAAGCCCGGCTTTGCGCGCGCAGGGAGAGACCCTCACTGAGTTTCTAGCTTAGGTTGTAAATTTGCGGAGTGGGTTTAGGACCGCTTACTAAATACTTAAGCCTAATTAGTTAGGCCCCCTGACCATATAGGACCCCCACCAAACTTCCAAACATTTAACAAATCTAGTAAATACAGGACTTGTAAATAGGATTTGGACAAGGTTTCTTGGCGAAAGCCCGCGAAAGGGCGGCGAAGGGGTGGCGAAAGGGTTGTTTTTGGCAAAAGGAATATTGGACAACCCCCGGATATGAACAGATGTAGAAACAAGTACATAAGTAAATCAATACGTGAATACAGAGAGAGAGAGAGAGAGAGAGAAATACATATATATATATATGAGCTATAGACTAAACTTCTCAAAGGGGCTTATATAGGGGACATATAGGGGAGTATGATCGTGGTTATTAGGGGGATATCAGAAGTTAGACTATAGCTCATATACGGATTTATCTCACCTGACCCCCCTTAAAGGTAAAAAGCAGGCCCTTGCAGTACCTCGAAAACCTGCCACTTTAGAAGTTTGTAGGATCTTTCGGGCTTTGCAAACTTTGTAAGGTGTATGGTTTAGGTTTTAGGTTTAAGGGTTGGGGCATTGTAGGGTGTTGAAGGGGAATAATAGAGCTTTCTAGGGGATCACTCTGTTTCGTAGGGGGCTACAGGATTTGTATCGGGGATTGCAGGGCTTTGTACGGTGATTCAGGATCCCTCCAAACATTGTTGTTCCTGTGGCTATCTTATGTACATAGAATGGACGTCCAGCTTTGCGGCAGAAGTGGATCTTACCCTTAAACCCGAAACTCCTTGGAATCTGCAGAAACAATGAAAAAGATCCGTAGCCCGCTGACAGTCTTCTGCAATGCTGTGATGCTGATGGGACTTCATCCCGGTGTGAGTTAGTTTGTACTTGTAGCTGCAGTAATGTCAACTTCATAAAGCTCTCACGTACTCCTCTCCAGGCCACGGTCATGTCGAGGCATTTGCAGGATGTGTGTGCGCAGAACCTCTGCGCATTCCATCTACCTCCGCGCTTGTCAGCTGCAAAATGCACCAGACTCAGCGCGTGCCACTTTTTGGAGTGGCGCCTTCCCACAGACGGCCAGACGTCTTGGCAATCTCAAGCTTTGAAAAAAAACCTGCATGACTTGGTGTTTTGCAAGCCTGACCAAGCGGTTCAAGAGTAGTTGAAAGTGGGAGCTTGGGGGACGTGTATGCTACTAGAGCTCCAATTTAGGGTTTCAATCATGCAGCTCAATTGAATAACTTCGCACAGACATGCACACAAGGTCGAGGGTTGGGGGCTTACGGACGTAGATTTCCACGGCCTAGGATTTTCTGTTTCTTGCGTTCCAGAACCCAGAAGCAGATTGTATACAAAGTCTCCGCACCAGAGAGAGTTGTTGTTCGTCTTCAGGAGTGGCTACTTTGGAAGGCTGCTCAGCCAAAGGTGGGTTTGATTAGTGTTTAGGATACTTTGGTGCTTAGGTGGGAGTAGTCCTGTTGAAGGGAAGATTTTGTGATACCGTGAGATGACTACAAGGTTGGGAAACTTACTTATAAAGGGTTGTAAAGGGATGTAGTATATTGTCGAACTCCAGGGTCCCTGACCTTAAAAAATACACGGATAGTGCTGGGCCCTTGGCCTTGGGCCCTGAGACCTGGACCCGGAGCCTGGAACCCTGGGCTCTAAACCCTGGGACGGGGCCCTGGCGGCCAGAACATTTTGAATATTAGAGGGGGGGTCATTTATTTAAAGAATTAGATAGGGCTGACGGCCCCTACTTCCTTTGGATTCCACATCCTAGCCCCCTAATCCAATTCATTGTTAGGTGGTTCTCTTTAAGAGTAGTCTTCCGCTGTTCAAAGTGATCTTCAGGATTTTTAGGCTCCTGGATTTATCATATAATATTAGGGGGTTTTGAGTATTCGGGGGAAGCGATTGAAGCGACTACCCATAATAACCAAAACAGTAGTTACAACGATTATAGCCTTGAAACCCAACATCATTTGTATACAGCCTATTACAGTCTTATGGGTATCAGGGAGGTCCAGGTATGCAGAAAACAGAGCGTGTATCTTGACATTTTTTATGGCCGCATCATGTAATGAAGCCTTTAAGACTTTTTGTACAAGCGTGTGCTCGAACTCTTGGCCGGTATAACAGCCCATGGCCAAAATCCGCCATCTACCGCGTGGATGAATGACATTGTGCATCATTCAGGTGCTCAAAGCACCGCAAACTTTCTGGCATACGGCATCTCAATTGGTGCGTGCTTTCCTTCATCCACCGTTGATTTTGCAACAGACACTGTCCTTGCTCAATGTATTTTGTCTTGCCGGAAGGCAGGCAGCACCCCCGAACAACGGACTTACAAACGAATCCGATCCAAGGTTTCAGAGCTCGTGGACCTAAACCCCCAAACCCTCAGCCTTATCCCCTTAAACCGTAAAACCGCGCAGTCCTACATCCTGAATGCTACGTCCACCCGCACCCCTAACTTAGTCCAGCTAACATTCTCATGGCAGGCCCAACACCTCAATGACTGAGTGCCGTATCGCATGTTGCAAGGGGGGCCAAAGTGCCAGAACTCATTTCACCAGGGGTTGAATTGAAGGTTCATGGTACCTGGACCCTCCCCAAAGTATGTAGAAAAATTGTCTTTTTGTTCGTTTTCAGTGGTTTCGAGCTATTATTTGACTTACTTTGGGGTCCAGGTGAAAGGGCTTGGGGCTCAATGGTAGACTGTTCCAGTCTCATGATGTCTGAGAGAAAAGGAGCGTGTAGGTTCCCGAACCTTCTCGGAATGAATGTGCAGGAATTACCCAACATGTTCTCTTGGTTTCGATGTCATTTGTCTTCAGACTGCCGGGAAGTTGGGTTAAGGGTTTGGGGTATACACAAGGGCTCCTATGTAGTTCCTTTTTGAGCCTAATGTAGTTTTTGGGAGGGGATTAAAAGATACAACCCAAACAGGAATTACGTAGGAGGTCCTGCGTAGAGATACTGCGCGGTTTCTTCCAGTATTTATTCCGAGTCGATAGGTCTTATAGGTGTAGGGAGTGTGCCCATATGGCTACGGCTCTCCCTATGGACTTTCAGACTTTCAGATACAAGCATGTGATTTAGGGTTTAGAGTCATTTACATGTTGAAAATGTCGGTAACTTAGAGACAAGCCGTCCCTGCCCTTCCTCAAGCTTTTCAGCTAGCCCCCCAAGACCAATCTATGTGGGATCAGGCTTTCAAAAGCTTGAAACTGCTCTGCCTACATGCCCAAGGCTCCATACGGGCAGGCTCTTGTTGTTTCACTTACCGTTCAGGGCATGGATCATTATTTGGGTACTGTTGAGTGGGAGCCCAGCTGCTACTTGCATCCTATTATCAATGTTCGGGAAGTAGGCACTTCCTGGCAGGGTTTTGCATTATCCTGGCTGCAACTCCATAACGATGTCTGCAGCACGTCAGACCTCAGTTGTAGTTCGAAACCATGGCTGACTATTTTGTCCTTGCTTTAATCAAAGCGGCGGCAAGCCTATCGCGAGTACTGCTCTATGGCAAGGATGTCCCTGACCAAATCTCGCCTTTCATGTACAATGAGGATAACCAATGCCTGGATGCCCTTTGGCAGGTGGTGGAGGTGGACCTTCTCGACCAGGAGGCGGCAGACTGAGCGCGGCCCAAGCGACATCGATAAGTGTTTGCGAAGCTGCGCGCCTTCCAGGTGCCCTTTCGAAAGATCATTTTCTTTGACTTAGATATCGTTATCCGCTGCAGTCCCCAGGAGCTCTTCCAGTGGCAAGCGCCTGCGGGCATGTACCATGGATATTGGAATCGGAGCCTCGCCCGGCATGGTGGGAAATCCGGTCGGAAGCGTTCCGCGAAAAATCCAGCCGCGGCTGCATCAACGCCGGGCTGATGCGCTTGGACCCTCTGCCTACATTGCAAGAAAGAAATCGCTTTGTGGAAGAGATGCTGGCAGAGTAGAACAGATATAAGAACGTGGCGACAGTTATCTGCCTGGGCAATATTACCTGGTCAGCAAAATCACAGGATGGAGGCACTTCACAGCGCGCTGGAACTGACATGTCAATTCGCTGCAGTACATGGACATGTGTGGTCTTGGTCTGAGGCCTGCTCAGGAGGCTATGTTTCAGGATTTGCTGCACCTAGGACAAATTAAAACCAGGATGAGTTTCTTACGGCAAGTGGGTTGAACCATGGTGGTTTCTCAGCATTTTTTCCACGATGCCGTCGCCTTTGCACGAGAGCAGTTCGAGCAATGAGACCCTCACGGCTTACAAGTGCGGAGTCGAAAATGTATACCACTGGTGTACGGATTACTGCGAAGAGTGTGAGGTTGCGGAGGAGTTGCTCAAGGTCCAGCATCAGCAAACCGCATCCGAAGACACGCCGTCTATTTCTGCTCGCCAAAGCTCTAATACAAATGATGCAACTCCGTGCAGAGTGATCAGCCCGCTTGAGTGCGACCCATGGCGCATGGACAAATCGGATGCACGCCTGCAGTGATCCCAAAGGCGCCGCGTGTCGTTCTAGTGGCGTACTTGGAGCGTCAGCGGGATTGGAACGCTGTTCTACGTGTTATGCACACTTACTAGGTGCTGTGGGCATTCAGTCCAGCACATGGTCAAGAACATCTGCGGGCCCGACCCAAAGCGCAAGACAACTCAGTGAACATTAATCATGGTTAATGTGACCCGCAATGGCAATGCTGTTGGCAACATGAAGGCCAGGGCAGGAAAAATCGAGAGACATGCTTGCGCAGCTTGAGCATAGAATTGTTACTTAGCTGCTCTGACACATGAGCAGATGCTGTTTGCGCAGAGCTTTGTTTTGTTCACTGCGCGGCTCTAGAAACAACACAACCGTTTTTGACGTCGTGCCACGCAATGCACTGTTCATTGAGACTAGCTGACTAGCGGAATGCGCGCAGCAAGACCATGAACGACGTGTATCCGCGGAGTGTAAGAAGGAGTCCGTTGCCATGAAGACTGAAAGGCCAATGCTTGTTTTCCAGAGTTGCGTTTTGAAGTTGCAGCTGCTAGCTTTGCGCTCTACAAGGTCTTTGGCGGCAAGCTCTATAGATTCGATCAAAGGTCCATACATGCCCCGGTTTTTCACATGTCCCTGCATTTCCAGAATTTTCGCTATGAAGCTGCACGCTCGTCCACAGTCGGCCTTGGCACCCCCAACGTCCTGACATGCGAACACTCACTGAGCAGTAATTAAACTAGTACCTGTAAGCCGGTGAAAGGATGCGCAAGCTCGCACGAGTTCAGGCATTTCCGGTAGCTTCAAACATGTTTCAAAGTAGCATCGTTTTGCTGTTCCCAAATTATGTTCAACATCAAATGCGGAGCTGTACCTTCCACATGTGGTGATCTCATTAGTCTCCCCTCCTGTTACAGTTTGGGGTTAGGGTTTGGAGCGGGATGCATACCATCATGGCTAATAAGATGATGACTTTGAGTACGCGTACTTTTAAGCCACTACTAGTGTAAATACTACAGTATAAACTTCTTACTGCTTGGAATACAACCGGTGCTATTATTGATCTTCGTCTTTGTTGTTTTGCTTCCAATGCACGAGCCATGGTCGAAGTCTGCAACCGCATGGCCCAAGAGAGTCTAGGACGCATTTCGTACTTTGAAGCCGCAGGTCTGGGATGTAGGGTTCAGGGAAGTTGGGGTTTGGAGGCTTCCGGGTTCTGGGTGCTTAGGCTCAGCACTGGCACCTGCAGAGCGGCCCCATCAATTTGAGAGTATAAACAGAGTTACGTGTTCGCAGTTCTAGGTTTGATGCGGGCTTACCACATGTTACCTCTGTCACCTCTCCCTCCAACACGCACGAATCAGGAGCTGAAGCCGGCACCATGGCTTTGGGGAGCATGGGACTGTGTATCATGCGCATGTCAGGTGTAACAAGACTGAAGCTCTTGTTCGGGACACGAAACGACGACACAGAGACGAGTACTGTATGCCATGTCGGACCATGAACTACCTGGGCTTCCAGAGCCTGCTTCAAGGCAATTAATTCCAAAGGAATCTGGCTTTCAAGCATGTGCTGCAAAATAATTGTTTTTGTGAAAAAAGGTCTGCAATTTCCAGCCCGACCCAAACACGTAATTTCCCGTACGAAGCCCGTAAAGCTTGTACGAAACTTGCAACATGCCGTCGTGGAAAACCGAAATCCTTTCTTGCTTTCCAAAAACAAACTTTTTCTTTGAAAGCCAGATTTGAAGCATTACTGCTTTAAAGCAGGTCTTGGGGTGTAGTAAACATGTGGTGAGTCCATGACAACATTAATGCCTTAAAGCAGTTTTTGGTGGGTGTAGGTACACATGTGGTGAGTGCGTGACAATTAGCCTGTGCCGGTATGACAGCACAGAGCTTCCTGATGTACCGGTCGCAAGTTGTTTCTCAATCATTCGTGCCTTGGCAGATCACGCAACCCTAAACCGTAAACCCCAAACCCAAGTGTTTAGGCCACGGTTATTTTTCAGAGCAGCAGTTTATCAAAGCTTGGTTTCCTCATACCACCGCAAAAAATCTAGCAACGACAAAGGCAGGCAACAACAACAAAGGCAAGTATCCTGAAAGCAGGTGCCGGAGCACGCTCGCATTTTGATCTTGTCTCGATCGAGGTGTCTGCACCCATGGATACAGAGCAAGTCTCAAGCATAACGCTCTTTGCTAAAGTTCTACTTCTTGTTCAGTAGGTAATAACGAGCCCTACGCCCTTAACCGTGTGAATCCTGTATAAGTCCCCAAGAAATTTCCTACGATAGTACTCATTGCCAGACTCAGTTGCCTACTGGCCTACTGCAAGGTGAGCCCCCTTGGGTTTAGGGTTTGGGTTTAGGGCCCGTTTAACGCAGTCTTTGGGACTTACAACCATACACATCGTGGTCGGTGCTCGGCAAGGAAGGTACAACTCAACTTCCAACCGTTGATGGCCAGTGGCCAGCCGCCCACCAGCTGTATTTGCCTTGGTGGGAAGATGAGGTGAAGGTTTCGCCCGGGGGCATATCCTAGGAGTATCCCGAGGCTACCCATCACCCACACGGAGGCGCTTCAAAACAAATCTAGATTGTTATCGCGCAACAGCTCAAGTCCCCAAACCTAAGCCCATCAAAAACTTTCTGCAGTCCAGGATTAACTGGGTACCTTGTGCCACACCCACTACGCAGCTGCAACAGGACCAGGGTTGGCGTTAGCCGCAGTAGTTGATGTGTGAGAGTTTCTCGCAATTGTATTTTCCTTCTTGAAATCGTTGTGCTTACTAGCTGGGTAGCTGACCCAACTTCATTGAGTACATGTAATCCAAGATTATAATTTTGGAAGGTTACCATTTTGAACTGGGGAAGTTATGTGGGTCATGACCTCAGTATACCCTTATTATTCTGTAAAGGGTCACCGGGATGTACTTACTAAACTTCCGCGGTGCTGACACCCACATCCTCCTCCCCTGACCAAGCGTGCTAGAATGATAAGAAGAAGAACAATAATAACAATAACAATAATAATACCTAAACCCTCAATAGAGTTTCCATTTTCTTTTCCATTATCCCAATATATAACCCCAATTAGTAGCTTCCATTTTCTTTTCCATTTTCCCAATATAACCCCAATATAACCCCAATAGCAGTAACAATAACAATAACAATTGAATGCCCCAACTTCAAGATAAATACAAAGATGCGCACCTCCCTGTCAAATCTGTCCGGCAAGGATGCTAATCCAGGGTCATGTAGCATGCTTGGAATGCATCCCTTCGAGGTTTAGGGTTCAGGCGGCTGCTTTCCTCAAAGGGGTTTAGGGCTTAGGGATGCGCTGCTATCAATATACAAGCCATATTCATGGAAGCGTTTTGCCCGGAATCTAGGAAGGCATCAAGGACGGTGAGGCCCCTTGAATCGATATCTCCAGCTTGAGGGTCAAATCTTGGCTTGGGGTATAATGTTCGAGGTTGTAGGGTCAAGGGTCAATACAATGATCCTTTTTGCCGGGAGTCCTACAAGGGGTCTCAATTTTGGGGAAACCTCCGCTTGTTGTTTCAGGCATGGAGCTTAGAGAGGGTACTAGGAGTCATAGTTGCCACTGAAGCCCCGTATGGGGTTTGGGGTTTGGGGTTTGGGTCTAGGGAGTCTAGGGTGGGGGGCCTAGATAATCTGAAATTTAGAGAAGCAAATGGACAATGACATCGAAATTGGATATACGTGATACCATCAATGGACTTGCTAAGGTAGAAGCCTGCATGTTTTCAAGTAGTGTCCCCAGCTATATTCCTCACATAACTTTGGTAGAAAGCCGAAAATCCCTAAACCCCAAACCTTTTTCTAAGCCCCACAGTACACCAGGGCTTCAGGGTTTTGAAGTGCAGGCCTGATTCGGGAGAATGGTCCCAGGAGTTTCGCGCAACGTTCCGAAGCTCAGCCGGGAAGCAAGTCCCAGCCTATCTGTTGAAAGGCCGGGCAGTTGTTCAGGGTTTGGGGTCACAAGTCATCCCTAAATAAGCCCTTAAACCCTTAAAATCCCTCAAGCCTAAACCTTAAGCCCTAAACCCTAATTGAGTCTTGGGTTTGGGGCTTGGAGCCTCGGGGTTGGATGTTCGTGTTACTAGGCTACCCCTTGGAAGGCACCTGAGGTTCAACTGCATTCAGACTCTGAGTGTGTTGGCATCCCGGGCGTTTGAGTCAGGATTCAGGGTTGCAGGGTTCAGGGTTCAGGGCCTGCATAAGGCTTAGGGTTTAGGGCTCACAGTGGTCAAGGATGCTGATCAAAACCGAGACCCCAGGACAGGGAACTATCCAGGACGCCAGAAAGGGCAGCTTTTTACTCAATATCTAGTTGGGTACTAAATTGTAAAGCTGGGACCTCAAAACCTAATATCTACCCTCCCCAAACGAAAGTAGAACCTGAAAAGAGACCCTATGAAGACCAGAGTCCTATGAAACCGGCCACATAGGGTTCCATTTTAGTTTGGGAAAGGGCTCCACCCTAAACCTTAAACTAAAGCGTATACGCCGCTGATTAATCCCGATATACCCGGCTACAATCCCTAAACCCTAAGTCCTAAACCCTAAAATCAAAATCCTAAACCTTAAAATTATACTCCTAAACCCTAAAATTTGAATCCTAAGCATTGAAATTTAAATACTAAATCCTGAAATCAAAAGCCACTAGGAGTTAGATGCCATGTTAGTTTTCGGGAGAGCATCCACCCTAAGTGTTCAGGGTTTAGGGTTTAGAGACCTAAGCCGACTACACCTCCCATACATCCCTATATACCCGCCTATAATCCCCCTAAAAGCCCCAGGAATGAGGTTCCATGTTACGCCCCTCCCCTATTTTTTCACCCCCCCCCCTCAAAAAAAATATTAGATATTCCAAATCGTGGAATACTATAGTATGAAATATTTATATACTTTACTACTATGAGGTGGAGGGTTTGAAAGTAAGGCAGAGTCCCCCTTAAGTAGATAGAATATGGGGTATATGGGATCTTATTATAATGTACCCAAAGTCATATTCTATCTACTTACGGAGAACTATATGGGGAGGGCAAGCCCGGCAGAAAAGGTCTCCTTTCCGAAGCAGAAGCCTCGCACATACACAGCGTAGCCCGCAGCTTGACCGATTCACCACCTGGACCCCCACAAGGTATGTAGAATAATGGCTGTTGAGACTACTTGCATAGGTACTGGCCCATTCTTTTTCTACTTCTGGGGTCCAGGCAGTACAGAATCTGGATTTTTCTGGGTTTGGGAGTTCAGGGTTCGGGGCTTTTGGTTTATGGTCCAGGGTTTGTTGTGCAGGGTTTGGGGGCTTTGAAGGAATGAGCGGTTTTTTTCTGGGAGATCAGCGAGGGTGCTAGGGTATTCAAGGCTTCTTTTGAACGGTTCAAGTGGTTCAAGCTTAAATCCTTTCTTCTTCTCATAGGGTCCAAGTATGCTTTTTGTACGTACACAAAAGGGCAGTATTTTTACTCCTAGATTGGTTGCGGCTTTTCAAATTTTACTTTTTTCCTACAGGTTCGGAAGCTTTAGAACTGAGGCACTTGGGTTTGGTGTTCCAGGTTCACAAGTTCGGGTCTTGGGATCCTGGGGTTTACGCATCTAGCTTTCGAATACATGGCTGAATATGGCGTGTGGATTGCATGGCTTATGAGAGTTGTGCCAAGATTGTGGGGCAGCACATGCATCGAAATCGTCGACAGAAGAAGCTGGGTGCTATTTATCTGGCAGACCGAATCTACTTGAAAGTCCTGGCCCAGAAGTATGGCGCAATTCATTCTAGCTGGATCATTTTGAAGCAACTCTCAAACACGCAGAAATAGAACCCTACACCGCCCATACTCTGCAATCCACATCCTATGTTTTGACATTGTTGTTCATATCCTGTGTAGATCTCCTCCAGGCACCATAACCCCAAAGTCCTGAACAGTTAACCTTGATCCCCCCAGGCTTAACCTATAATCCCCAACCATGGAGCCTAAAGTCTCAACCCAGGCGCCTGAATCCTCAACCCTAAGCCCTAAACCCTCCCTCTTCAACCCAGGCGGCATTGAATACAGCACAAGACCAGATAGCGTCGATGGGCAGCCCAGTTTCGAGACTCGGGCGTAAATGGATGATTTGGCTACGGCTGCTTGGTGTTTGGGCTTCGAAGTCTGTAATAACAGCAACAGCATGGTATTAACAACCGTAAAAGTGATAATAAGCATAGTGATAGTCATTGCAATCGTACCGGCAGTGATAGGTTTATTAGTTTCGGGTTAGATGTTCGGTGTTCAGTGTGAAGCTGGGAGTTGAAAGCTTGGCCTTTCAGCCCACTTTTTGCTGTACAAATGTATTATACAACAAGCCTGCAGACTTTGTTTCACTCCATAGACCAATGGGGAGTAACCATTTCATGATAAGAAGGGTGCCTTATTCTGGTGGGGGGGAAGAGCCCATTTCTGAAATTGGTGTTCCTGGACTTCAGAAGCTGAAGGAGACGTACTTCTTCGACCGCGGCGAGGTTCTTGTGAAGCAGCTGTGGGAGCCTTTGGCAGCAGATCACTACGGATCGTGTTCCAGAAAGATTAGGTTTTGGCAGGGGAGACCTCAAACAGGTCACAAGACCATCAAGAGCAATTAGATCTGCTAGAGTTCAGATAGGGGTCTCAAGCATGAGACGTGGGGATTTCGGGTAAAAATCTGCGAGTTATAGAGTGCGGACATGGCAATTTGTGGTGCGGTTCAACGGCTGCTGCCATTACGGCACTGTTTGGCTGTTCCGCTTCAGGGTTGCGAGAGTCGTCCACCCAGCCCTTTATAGACTCCTTGGGTGTAAGTTGCGTGGATGCAATTTCTACCTGGAATCCAGAAGTAGATAAGCTAGAGGCCCAAGTCCCATAAAAGAGCCAAATACACATTATTCTCTGTGAGTTGGCATGTCCAGCAAGGTTGGGAGGACAGAATGGCATGTTGGACCATTAGAACACTTCTCTAAGGATATCTCCATATAGTCCCGCTTAAGTAGATAGAATATGGGGTATGTGGGGATCTTATCATAGTATACCGAAAGCAATATTCCATTTACTTAAAGGGGACTATAAACCCTAGCGGTCTTCGCCTGTAGTTACTGCGTTCGATTCACCCGCTGTGCCCAAGGACTGCATGCACAATCCCTAAACGTCCCTATATCCCCTCTAAAGGGACCTAAAAATACCAATTTCCTCAAGACAATGAGTAGCTGAAGGCCCCCTGTTTCGAGGACCCAGCAAGCGCTTCGGGGTTGTGATCCCCAAAAACGTTATCCGCCAGGTTGGAAGCGTTATGTTTGAAGTGTTAAGGTTTTTGTGTTTACCTGGACCCCCAAAGTATGTAAAATAATGGCCTTTATGGCTGTTATTATGGGCTTAGGGCTACTGTTTTACATACTTTTGGGGTTTAGGTAGGGATTTAAGGTTGACCCCGGTTCAACAACCTCCTGCCTCATAAGACCACTTGTAGTTGTCACCTTTGCCAAGAACTGTATTGCGCCATCCGGTTCCTCTTGAAGTGGAACCGCTTGCTAATAGCGACGTATTAAAGAAGTCTGTTTATAACTAGTAAGGTCGACCAGTTGTCGGCTGCAGGGGTAGGTTCTTACAGCACGGAGCCCATCTGACTCTGCACAACACAAGTCTGAGGACTGCATCCGCGACCTGGTGCCTTGGTGTTTATTTGCAATCAGATTTCTTTATCCACGTGTTTGCATACCTCCTCTACCGTCTATTCAATCCTCGGATGAAGGGCCCACCATCCTCCTGCGGATCTGCAGCACATTCGTTGCCTCTAAACGTTAAACTCGAAAAATATCCTAAACCCTAAACCCAAAATCTTCACCTCTGGACTTTAAAGTCCTACAAACCCTAAATCCACATAAGACCAAATCCTGAGTTCTGACCCTGCAGACGCACTAAACCACGACCCCTTCCTCCTACCGCATGATGTTTCCACAGCAAGATTAAGGGATTTGGACTTATAGGCCTCTGCTTTGAGTGTTGGTTGTTCATCGGAGAATTCTCTAGGTATGCCTCACGGCCCAGGGGTGGACACGGCATGAAGGTTGGAGGTCATTCTCTTGTGATAGGCTTCTACCCTAAACCCCAAATCTGGTTTCAGTTGCAAGCCGCAGGTCCTCGTCTTGAGCATCAACCTACCCAAGCTCTCATAGCATTTAGGGTTCTAGTGCCGTTTGGGGTGGTGTACTAGGAGCCCGTAAAGGAAAGAGAGAGGGTTGTCAACATTTCGGTCTCGTTTTTTGTGTCTCAAAAAGGAATGTAGTATTTTCACGAGCCCAAAGAGGACCACGAGTGTGAAAGAGTGAAAGAAACTACACTGGAACTGCTAAGCACATGCTCATCGCCTGGGTGCGAACTTGTGGCATGGGGGGCCAAGGGTTATTGGGAGGGGGTTTAGGTTTTTGGGTTTTGTAGGGTTTATAGGGTTTAGGGTGTAAACCCTAAACCCTAAACCCTAAACCGTTATGTGTTGCTATAGGGATCCAGGTTGTTTCTTACTTCGTTATCCCTGAAACTTCCAGCCTGGAGGCAGCCTTGCTCGGTTGCATTCTCATGCGGTTTACGGCTTAGGGTTCCTTACTATCATGGGAGCTATAGTGGGGTATAGGGATTATATAAGTATGTGTATGTATATATATATATATGTATACATCTCTCTCTCTCTCTCTGTTTATTTGTAGGGCGTAGGGTCTAGAGTCTAGAGTGAAAACTATTTGAAAGGAGCTTATGTAGGGGAACACATAGGATAGTGTTATAGAGGTTCTTAACGGGGATACTAGGAGTTTAGACTATAGCTCATGGCACTCCTACCACTGGCAGTTTCGTGTATCTCTATCATAAAGCATAGCTGTAGCATAGCAACATTGATATTAGTTTCTGAATGCCTTGGCCGCAACACTTTTGAGTTAAAGAGGCTTTTTCCAATGCAATATCATAAATAAATCAAGGAATCTAGGCAGATCTTCATCCCTGAGCTCTCAAAGTAAGACCGCAAGCAAGCTCGCTAAACCCTAGACCTTGAACCCAAACTTCAAAACCTAAGATCCCAAACCCCAAGCCCTTAGCCCCACAATGCCCCTAACACTCAAACCCCAAGCCCTGAACCTGAGCCGCTACAACCCCAAAGTTGCCAGTCCCTGAATCCTGTAATGTAGGAGCCTGAATTGGGCTTCCCCAAAATTAGGGGTACCATTTTGGAGGTCCTTCAAATAAGGACTATAGCATTTTAGGGTCTATATAATGGGACTCCGTATTTTTGGGAAACTACTAAATAGTTACCAATATCATAGTCCGAGTTTCTGTGTATAGTTATGCTACAGGGTACCTCAAGTAGACCACAGCATAATATACGATGATTGGTAGTTCGTCAGGCCCCAGACCTACAATTCCTATAAAGTCGTATAATATGCCCTCCCCTCCTTAGTTCCCATTTGACTGCCCTCCTTGATTTTGGCCCCTGTCTTTACTAGGTGGAAGGACGCGTCCTCCCATGGCTTCGAGCGCAGTTTCGATGCCCCAGCATCTCACTGTGTACGGGCCTACTGCGGCGGTACCTTGCGGATGCTTAACGGAGCTTTGGGAAGTTTGGAGAGGTTTAGGGTCAGATCCCGGGGCGTGTAGGGTTTCGCAGTTGCGCATTCCATGGCTGAAGTGATTCAGATTTTGGGCTCGTAGAGGCCATGCGGTTCTGTGCAGTCTGTCTGCGGGGCGTCAGTGCCAACAGTACCAGGGGTGGCTGAGGAGAAGCCCTAAACCCTGAACCATAAACCCTATAGTCCTTTGAAGATTGTTCAGCTGCAGTGGGCTGCTTCAGGGTCACGGCTTTGGGTCAGGCATTAGACCCCAGCAGCATACCGAAGTCTAAAGCCCTAACTTTACAAGCCTGCAATCCTCCACCTGAAGCCCCAAACTTTGTATCCTACCATCCCCTAAGCCAATATAGAAGCCCAAAACCTGTACTGTAAACATTCTCATCCTTTCACAAGGGGATCATGCGGTGTGGTTAGTTTGGGCGAGGCTACATCCTGAACCAACAAAACTTTCTCCGGGCATGTAATAGCGGCGAGTCAATTGGAAAAGAAATGGGCAAATCAGATGGAAGTGCAGTTCCATGGTGGTGTATGGGGCTTGTTATCGGCTTAGGGCTAGGGAGTGGAAATCCAAGTTGTCACTATGTTGCATCCTATAGGCCCTTGAGACATTGGTATTTTCTAGACAACTTTAGACTTGCAAAATATGGTGTATCCAGCTCCGAGCAAGGAAGAAAGGCGAACTCATCCTGCCCACTTTGATGCACATGCCTATGCGACCTGCGTCATCGGGCTCCACTCTGCAGAGGCACGGACGGAGATTTTTGGGGGTTGGGTTTAAGGGTTTTAGGGTTCGGGGCTTTGCGGATTGGGTGCTTAGGGTTCAGGGATGAGGCTGAGGGTTTTGAGATTGTCGGGTTTCCAGAGGTTCAAGGGCAGCCTCTTACTATTCCGGTATGAAACCTTCTGCATCTTAAACGGCAACGGTGATCAAATAAGAATGGAACTCAAAAACTTGTGCTGCACAATTGCTTGTCTTCTGCCAGAACTGGCGCTGCAAGTATCAAATTTCAAGGCGCGTTTCGTGGTTCACATGTTGTTAGTGCCAGGGCTGTGCGTAGGCACTGCAGAAGTGGCTGCGGCACAGTCATGGAGCCGTTTCGGACCTCAGCAATTTTCTTTTTCAGCATGACCTTATTCGCATATTGCCTTCAGCGTAGAACAGGCCCTGCACTTGTTTTTGTGTTATGCCTTTACACGCGGTCCTACACATGACTGGTGCCGCGTGGGGGCCAGAGCAGTATCCAAACATTCCTTGAAAGCTCTAGGGACCTGTAAGCCAGCCTAATTCCAAAGTCAAGTCATGTTCCTCAATTCCTAGTAGGTCAGCTCACTTGAAGAAAATGCTTCAGGCCCTGTTAGTAAGTCTAGTAGAGCTGGGGCGCGAGGATTTTGACGGTGGTCTCTACATCCAGCCGACTCCCTTGAGTCCGCAGCCCCTTGACCATTCTGGCAAGAGAAAATCTATAAGATGCGCAACCCTAAACCCTAAATTCTAAACTAGTCTAGGCTTTGGGGATGACTTGTCGAACCGCGCCCAGGATGCTCTTTCATCCATTTTGTGTTTAGGGTTCAGAGCTTTATAGGGTCAAGGGTTAGGGGCTTTATGCGGTTTAGGCTTTAGGTTTGACGACTCAATGTCGACATGTTATTGTGAGAATGCAGGTTTCGGGATGGCGCAGCCCAAGCGGCAAAAAGACAGGGCAAGTTGTGCGACCTCAGCCGAAATTGTAGCTTGTGCAGAAGATGGTCCCCCCCAAATGTTTTCAAGTTGTTGAAGTAGTCTGACCTTGCTAAAACTAACATGGAACCTGACATGGGACCCTACATAGACGAGTGCTCTATTACAGGGGGTGGATTTCGAGTTCCATGCTAGATTTCAAGGAAGAATCATTGACTTCGAAGACTCAGTACACTTCAAGTGCAGAACTTCCTGTCAACCTTGTGTGCCCTTTGCGTCCGACCCCTCTGAACAAGTCTCCTTCTACAAAGATGACATGCTCAGAGTTTTAGGGTTTAGGGCCTTCAGTTCTAGGGTTTTCTTTTTGGGTCTTTCTGGCATGTCTCTTGCGCGCCCAACCATAAACTCTGAACCTTCAAGCTTGACCAGAGCTCCTCAACGTGGATCCCACGAATCCGCTTTCGAAAGGACAGATGTCTATGTTAGGGCCCTTTTTGGGGTTCGATGTCAGCTTAGGGCGAAGCTAAGCCCTAGACCCTAGACCTAGCCAAGGTTCTTCGTGAGACTTGCGCCTGGGGATGCAGTGCTCCATCGGCCACTTGGCACGTTACAGCACTGATTTCACCCAGCATGCCGCCTGCGCCCTCATTTGGATCTCAAGCTCCTTACTACACAGGGGGCCCTTGTTTATCCTAAGTCACTGGGGGCCTTGGCTGTAGTAATTACCCCAAGCAACTTGTAACTTATACTGTTTATCATATAGTTAACGAGGGGTTTGTGTTAACCTAGCCCCCAGACTAGGACCTTATGTCGATGACATGCCTCTTGTTGCATCCCCATTATTTCCTGGCCTTGGGGTCACCAGAGCCTTCTCCTGAAGCCCGGCTTATCTGGGCGCATGTTCCTGTTTCCACAGCCCCCAAACTAGCCCTTACCCGGACCCCAAAAGTATGTAAAATAAAGGCCTTTATGGCTATTATTATTGGTTTAGGGCTATTATTTTACATACTTTTGGGGTTTAGGTATAGATTACCCCAAATATAACAGCAGTTCCCATCAGTAGGTTATAAGTTATAAGATGCAGTTCTGTAAGGTCCCTTAAACCAAGCTTGGAGGCTCATGAAAATTGCGTGACTGCCCAACACTAAGCCCTATACTTCTAATTGGGGAGTCCTATATTAGGGTTATGGGCCCAAATAAACCTAGTCGAAGTAGCTCCTAAGTCCCATGAACTTAGGACACCTTGGATACTGGGCCTTTTTGAAGGGCGAAACCCTTGCAAGGCGCTCATCCAGACCTGGCAGAAGCAAGTTGAGTAAGAGTTCTAGTATGTTGGGAGTAGACTGGACAGCATCTGTTCCGAAAAGTAGCCGAGCCACGTACTGCAGTGTCTCTGCCAGCCTGTTTGTCTCTTTTTATGTGTTTCGCGCCACTACCTCACCAACTGTTGAGGTCCAGTTGTGAAGTTCATCATAGAGTGAATTCCCAAGACAGAGTTTTGGTTGCTTTCACGCCCTAAACCCCAAACCCTTAAACCAAGAGGTTCGACTTGCGCCACGGAGTGGAGGCTGCTAGGAGAAATTGATACCATCACAGGTGGTTGTCAAGGTCGTAAACATGGACCGATATAGAGGCCTAAATTAGGGTTTTCGGTTTAGGGTCTAAGCCCCGTAAAGGCTTCCTATTTCAGGGCTTATACATGGGGATACTAAGAGTTCAGACTACAGCTCGTATAGAGGCCTAAATTAATACACATCTCCTTCTGGTGGTGAGTAGGGGATAAAGGAATAGATTACATACGGTTTTTTTTTCGGGATTACGTATTCTTACTGGGGGCTTACTAGGGAATAAGGAAATGTAATCCCTATAGAATCCCTACATAATCTATTCCCTTACTCCCTACTAACCCCTCAGTAAGTATGATGGTCCTGGATTTCTGTTTTTTACGCTATACACGGTACGGGCTTCCTCAAATTGACATGGAAATTGTGTTGGTAATTACTTCGGCCCCTACAATAGGCCCCGTTCAAACGGTGATCTCGAGAAGTTAGTGCTTTATGACGAGCCATACTGTTGACAACGCATGGGGTGGTTGCTGTTTCAAATGGTAATCTTGAGAAGTTAGTACATTTATGAAGAGCCTCATTTTTTGACATCGCATGGGTTGTTGCTGTCTCTGAGGGGAGGAACATTTGCCAGTTCTATAGGAGTTACACTAAACCCTAAACATTAAATCCTAACTCCAAAGCCCAAAGCCTCCAAAACCCGGAGCTCCAAACTCCCCGCTCCTGAATCCTGAGCCAGGCCCTAAACCCTCAAACCTTGGTTTAGGGTTTAGGTTAGGGGTTTAGGTAAGCCTTATGTACTGCAATACAACTGTTGCTTTCATGTGATATTGATTCTCCATCAACCCCTGAACTGTAAACTGTAAACCTGAGTCCCCACCGCACCCTCAACCCTAAGCTATAAGCCCTGTGAGATGGGTTTGGGTTTAGGGTTCAGGGCCCTACACCCTAGCGGCCACAGAGCCCGAACTTCTGGATCATGAACCTTAATGTTGCGTTAGTGAGCCAGCCTGAATAGGCAACTCTAGGCCACGTCAGCGAGCTGAACGACAAAGCCCAAAGCCTGCCAAAGAGCACCAAAACCATATACCATATTGCACACGTCTGGGACCCTAACGGTCCAAGTGCCTAGATGTAATACGGGCAACGGCAAACGAGTTCCTACGTTGGTGTTTGGAACCCGAGCTAGCTATCCTATCATGCAGAATCATACATGTACTCGGATCGGACCCTTGGGGGAATCTGTGAACAACCAGCTTTCTTGCTTTCTTCCATCCGCTGTTGCTCTCTCTCTCTCTCTCTCTCTCTCTCTACATTTGTATCTCTTTTTTTTCAGGGATCTCGGTGTTGGTTGATGCTGTGGATATGAAAAATCCGGCATGACCTTGCAATATAGCTCCCAAGTCAGCACGTGCCGATAGAATCACACAGGATTTCTGGTATACAGCGTAAGTTCTTTACAAGTAGTACCTCTAAGGCAAACCTACAAGCTGGAGGGTGGGCGCCCTTGCAGCTTGAGCCTTGCTATTGCTTGAAGGTGTTATTGTTTGCAGCCTGCATGTCATGTTAGCCTTGAGGTTAGAAGTAATGTCATAACCCCTAAGTAGCGTCACAGCCCTTCAATGACTTGTAGAAGCACAGTACCAAGCAGACGGTCAGAGCATCAGTCTCCCCATTACTGTAGTACCTACGAGTGGGACAGGGCATCCTGTCCAGTACTCCTCTGGCCTCTGCTTCTGCTGCTCAAGGCCTTAACGGATGACCTTGGACCCCCATGCAAGCCCTAAACTTGCGATGAGACAGGGCTCGTGAAGCCTGAAGTTACAGACCCAAAAACATCATGCGATAGTCATGGGGCATGACGGGGCAGTCATTTTTGGACTGTTTTCTTCTCTAAGATGTCCGTTTATGTTCGGCCCAGCGGGACGTGTCTCAAGAACTCCCGAAGCACGTTAGGCAGTCGGGGTATGACTCAGGTTTTGCGCGGCGAGCGTTACAGCCTCATCTGCTGGTTCAAGGCCCGATTAAGCTATAGTTCTGCCGACCTGAGCTGTACAGATTTAGAGACTAGGGGATTCAGGTTGGGCTTGGGGCTGAGGGCTTACCTAGAAAAAGCAACAAGTCGGCATGGCCGGATATGTTTGAGCCTGAGGATCAATTTCAGCCTACACCCCCTAAGCCATAAACCCCCTGAACCCCCTAAACCCTAAACCATTAAACCCAAAACCCCGAGCCCATTACCCATTAAACCCAAAACCAGGCCAGGCTTGGGACTAGAGGCAGGTCGAAAACCACCCCTGCGCGGGAGATCCGTGAAGATACCCTAGGGATTCAAATAGCCCAAAGCAGGTAATATAGAGGGTTTTAGGGTTTAGGGTAGGTTTAGGGTTTAGGGCAGGTTTGGGGCTTAGGGTAGGTTTAGGGTTGAGGGATCCAAATAGCCCAATGCAGGAAATATAGAGGCTTTAGGGATTAGGGATCCAGATAGCCCAATGCAGGAGATGTAGAATTTAGGGTTTAGGGATTAGGGATCCAAATAGCCCAATGCAGGAAATGTAGAATTTAGGGTTGAGGGATTAGGGATCCAAAAAGCCCAATGCAGGAAATACCTGCAGCATTTATGGCCCAATGTAGGTATTATTTGTGTGTGCTTGGATCCCTAGGGATAGTTTTTTCTTTCCAGCGCTCGAAGCCCTTACTTTTGCCCATGGTCGCGGTGGCTGTGGTGATTGTGGTTGGGGTATGAGCTTGGATGGGGAACAATGCGCATAAGGAATAAGGGGAAGGAAGGGGCGAGCGTGAGGTGAGCAACTAAAGGAGAGAGACAAGCAGGAGAATGATGAAGAAAAGTCCCCGGCCTAGAAGCCCAAGAAAGCGGAGGACTTTAATGTAGTTTATTATAATGCGATGGGCATAACATGAATAACAGTGTTTCCTTAGTGTGGTAGAGTTGATTGAAAAGCAAGGGAAGGGCGCGGCGGCCAAAGATGAGAACCAACCAAAAAGCCCAAGCCACCTCGGTTACCAGGAGTCCATTGGGGTTCTCTCCTTACTTTGCGGACAGTTTGAGCTGAAGCCCGGCCATGCGCTCGGGCCGTCAAGATCTATCACAACTAACATGAGGCCCGAAGGTTTAAAGTTTGTGCCCAACTCTTCAAATTTGATTGCTTCAAACCGTAGAGCCTCAGACGCGCAGTCGCAGGAACCCAGCCCCTAAGTGCTGAAACCCCTGCTCGCGGCCTGAATCTAAAAGCCCGCGAGGATTCACCACAATCGTGTGACTTGGGAACGACGCCATGGTGCCCCCAGCATTGCAAGCTGAGAGGGCCAGTCGGGGCTTAGTACCAGGAAGGGGACACTCAACAAGCAGCCGTTTGCATCTTAATTGGGCGAATACCCCTGCACGATGACAGATAGACAGCGTACAGATGTATTTGGGAACGAAAGGCATCCAGCGTTTCTGCATCACCAATATCCGGCATTAGTAAGTGGATTGGAGCTTTAGAGAAACCCTAGGCCACTGGGAAATCCCTGGACAATTCAATTTTCTCTCCCCAAATATTCGTTGACCAGGAAGCCCCTGCAGTCAGCAAACTTTGTCTGTTGCTCCCAACTGTTTGTTGAACCACCCCTGCCCCCCCTCCTATATTAGATGTTCAGAATATGGTATGGTAAGTGTGTAACGCTCAGAGAACATTTGAAATTAGAAGGTTGGGGGTTTAGTACAAGGGAGGAGCCCAAAAGATATGATCCAGGGTGTTGGACTGAGGCTGCCTGTAGTTTTGGGGAGTTTTGTGCACCCTTCGGAGAAAGCAAATCGAGCTTCAAATGGAAACTGGGGTTTTCAGGGGTTTGGTAGAGATTCAAGTAACTTTATCTTAAGGTGAGGTAGGAACATGGTAATTAGTGTGGTTCCCTTGTAATACAAGGGAAACTCGTTTCAGAAAGTGGCTGCACAGTAGCCCGGTAGGGGACATAGGAGTGAGACGATGCCATGCTTGCTGCCGGGTTTAATGGGTTTCAGGGTTTAACGTTCTAGGCTCCGAAGTGCTGATCCCTCCAGAGCATTGCATTAACTTCCATAGCAATCAAGGTCGGACCAACTGAAACTTCATAGATACAAATTACAAAGCCTGATCTTTCTCGGGGGGTTGTACACTATTTAGTTTGCTGATAGGCGTTTCGACCCCAGCACTGAAGGCTCTTGTTCAGGCCATGACCCCTAAACCCTAAACCCTAAACCTTCTCTACCTATATATATTTAAACCTTAATAGGGCCGTGGAGCTATTTTGGTCCATTAGGATTTTGGGTTTTGGGTTTTGGATTTTGGGTTTTGGGTTTTGGGTTTTGGATTTTGGGGTTTGGGTTTTGGGGTTTTGGGTTTTGGGTTTTAGGGTTTAGGGTTTACTGTAGGGTTTAGGGTTTCTAGCCTCGTGAGGGTTTGAGGGTTTATCCTAGACAAGGGTCCATTCCGAGTACCT
>CAJNIZ010001691.1:0-28206 GCA_905231905.1 Symbiodinium pilosum
GTAGAGCAGAGTACATGTTAAGTTTCAACAAACTCCTAGTATCTCTCTTAGTAACCCCGATACTCCCCTATACAATCCCCTATATAACCCCCTTTAGGGAGGTTAGATTGTGGCTCATATGAACAGTAGGGGTTTAGGGCTTAGGAATTTGGATCTTGATTACGTGGGTAGTACACAGGACGATTGGGTAAAGGTCAAGGTACCGGTGGTTGAGTACTTTGGATTTGGGCAACAGTACTTGTAGTACAGGTTTTGAGGAAGTATGTACATGATTCTCGGGTACCTGAGCCCTTGGGGATCAGTCGCAGAAAATTGGAGAAGCGTTTGCAAGCGTACCTCTGCAACGCACACACACACACACCCACACACACACACACACACACACACACACACACACACACGGATCTCCAACCCGCCGACCGGTGGAGGGTTGAGGGTTTCAGGGGGCGAAGAGACCTGGTATTTGGCAGCCCTGAGTCAAGCTTGCCAGCTGGCCGTCCAGATCACAGTCAGAAGAGCTGAGGGCCATGGCACCCTAAACCCTCAACCTCCACTGCAACATCTCCGAAAACGTTCTTGCGCTGCTGCTAAAGCAGGGACAAAATAGACACCAACAAACAGGGAACCACATGATTTACCCAGGCTTGTTAGCATGGGGGTTTCGGGTTTAGGGTATCCCGCTAGCTTAATATGGGGCTGAAGCTCGCAAGTAACGATCAGGACCCTAGGCACAAGCTTGCCGGAAGAAGCAGGATGCAAGAAGATGGCTGTTATCAACAGTGTTACTAAATACGATTGTTGTTACTATTATAGTTATGAGTGTTGTTATCATTGTTATAGTTCTGGGGGTTCAGGGTGCGGGGATGTTTGGGTTCGGGGCTTAGGATCGAGATTTCAATCTCGAGAGCTTTCAGCTAGTCGCTGCAGGACATGTTTGGGTTGCAACTTTCAATGCCGACCTTGAACAAACAAAAAAGCTGCGTAATAGCGGAAGTGGACCATGCTACAAGTCATAGCGTGGGTCTGTCAAAACTTTACCATCTTTCAAGATCCCGCACCTAGTATTTAGGCTTTAGGGACCCCAGGAAAAGAACACAAATTCAAATTGTGCCACCCATACTGTTGATAATCGAAATCCTGCATGACCTTATTAATACTATAGTACCATAATTCCCAAGGTATAAGGTACTTAGTTTAGGGCCATGCAGGATTGTAGTATCCACCTTAGGTCACAGTCTGGGTGGGGGCCTTCGGCCTGTCGGGCTCCTTCTGAGGCCCCGAAGAGCATTGAGTTGGGTTGATCGACTGCAAACTACTAAAGTACATTGGGGTTATATAGAGAGAATGTAAAAAATGAGGGTTTAGGGTTTAAGGGGTTGCAAAAATTGGAGGCGCGGAAAGGCTATACACAAGTCTTGAGACTCCCTTCAGCATTTAGCACGCAACGCAGACACCGCCCATATGTACTGTAGTCTGAACTCCTAGTATCCCCCACAATATCCCCTGCAGTAGTCCCCTATACTCTCTCTCGCTCTCTCTCTCTCTCTCTCTCTGTCTCTCTCCCTACATCTCTCTCTCACCATGCGAACTGCCGGCAACATTTTCCGACATAATTCATGGACCTGGGATTAAGGCATTGATTAGCGACTATACTAAACTGCAAGAAGGACGCCTATGTCCACCCCGACGGGTCTCTTATCAAGCCTAATATAGACAGCAGCTCATATCTCATCTATACATCTGTGGTGTTTCGGCGCAACCTCGCTGGGCCATTGAACATTCCTTACCGCCTTGGACAATGGTATGCACCCTTACAGGTTTAGCTTCTGCAACCGGAAATAGGGAGTATGGCATTCGCATGATGGAGTCCCCGCACCAGCTGCCTCCGTAACGCCTACTTGGAGTTCAAGGCAAGTATCGCCTAGTTCTACCTGCGATTCAGATACAGTTGGGAATGTATTGAGGGACTTAAGCGGCTTCTAATTCGGCTATAAGTACACTTATAATTGGATTCTAGTAACCCTGACCCTCCCAGTAGCAGGAGTTGAGCAAGTTGATACCCACATACGAGACAACAATTGGCTGCTAGATTCAGGATTCAGGGTTCAGGGTTTAGGGTTTAGGGGTCTTAGGGGTTTAGGGTTTAGGACCGTCACATTGTTAAAGATCCTTCGTCATCAGAAGGGTCTCCTGGACAGGGACAGGATATCTTGAAGGCATATGTCATAATCGATCATTCAATGGATGCAGATTGTGGAACGTGCCTTGCTGGTTGGACCAGATAAGATTACATCATTTTGCTTTGCGAAATACTGCAGCAAGAAACATTCGGGTTTACCCTATATTTGTGAATCTGAATATGGTATACCTACGAGAAATACTTGCGCAGGGAAGGGTTCTGAAAATCTGGAGCCCGAGTCTTGAACTTCTGACCCTCGCTTGGGCCCACGCACTTTTTTCCAGCGCAAGCGCCCTTCCGTTAGCTCAGCGCGCAAACGCCGGCTCGCTTTCATTGCTGTCGGCGAGGGCTGCCGGCCAATTCACAGCTAGTGGGTGTAGGTTTGCGGCTAGAGGTGCTGAGACGTGGGATTGTAAAGGTATTCTTAGCGACCTGGAGATCTTTCGGAATTAAAAAAGTGATGCTACGGATACCTGTAAAGGATGGCCACGGCTTGTTTTGCAAAACCCCTGTCAAATACATGAACCAGATAAGGCCTGTGAACCCCCGTAAGCCCTACACACTCAAACCTGAAGCCTAAACTGGGTGGCTGTCAAGGAATCTAAGTTAAGTTATCATAATGGGTATATATAGGAATTAGTATGGTTCCCCCAATGTAGTAAGTGAAATTAAGTTTCTTAACAGCAACCCAGTCAACCCTGTTCTAATTGCGATTCAAGGACATGGGGGTTATAGGCACTTCATGTCGCTTAATGCCTACACTTACACATTTACAGGATGCATGCACAACTTACACAGGCCTCCGGAACTTCAAGCAGTGCTCGGCATGACCAATCGTTTCACACCTTAAGCCCTAAACCCTCAACCGCACAATTCGGGTTCCCAACGCGCCCCGAGGTAGATATCGTCTCCAAGCCAAAAGAAGTAGTTTCCATAAAAAGGCCATAAACAAGGGAGGCCAGTATTAACCCCAAAATCTTATACCTATTCAGCTATCCCCAAACAAAGGGCCCTGCTTCTTGGAAACACCTAATGAACAAAACACTCAGAGGGCATAGGGGAAGCACCTGCAGGTACAACCTGTCGGTTGTGCTAGAGTTTATTATAGGGTTTACAGTTGAGGGGTAATTGGTACTACTGCATTGCTAACAGTACTGTTTTCTGAGCTTCGATGTGAAGATGTCTTGAAATACTGTTGATACTACAGATCTGCATGACCTTAGTATAGCACCATAATTCCCAAGGGTAAGGGTACTCAGGGTCATGCAGGACTTTCCTTTCCACAGTAAGTCAGCAAGATTTCAGACCCAGCTAAATCTCGCGGTAGCCCTTCGCCAGTCCCTTCTGCTAAGCACGCCGTAGTGAGCTCCACGGCTGAAGCGTCTTCAGGGTGTGGTGTAAAAGGGCTTAGGATTAGGGTTGCGGGCGATATGAACTGTGTATGATTCTGTACAAGTATATATGTACGTGTACGTGTACATATATGTATATACAAGATGTTGAAAGACATCTTTGGGTACATGGGGCTTTTAAGGTTTTGGGATAGGGGTTGCGGGTTCGGAGAACTTTGGAGCTCGGGACTTGATGCCTTGAAAGACTTCTGGGCTTAGGGTAATGCACCCTCAGAATGCTCTAATCAGTGCTTAAGGTCGAAGAGTTTAGGGGTTAAGAGCTTGGGGGTTAAGAGTTTGATTAGGGTTTAGGGTGTTAAGAGCTACCCAGACCCCTGGGTGGATCTACAATTTTCTAGACATTACCCAATAGACTCGATGGTACTGAACTGGAGGTTCTACTTTCCAGAGTTGCACTGTGGTTTGGGTATACGTACTTCTCGGTTAGCAGGAAATGCAGGAGGGATCTGTAGCAACCCTGAACCCTAAACTAAATAGTCCCCTTAAGTAGATGGAATATGTGCAATATGGGCCCAAAATCATTATACGATCCCCCATATACCCCACCCAATAATACCCTAACCCCGAAGGTTAAGGGTTATAGAGTTATGGGGTTTAGGGCTTAGGGTTTAGGGTCTTAGAGTTTAGGGTTTAGAGTTGCAGGTTTAGGGTTTAGGGTCTACCTGGACCCCAAAAGTGTGCAAAAAATTGCCTTTATGGCTTTTGTTATGGGTTCAGGGCCCCTAAACCCTAAACCCTTTGGGGTTTAGGTAGGGTTGGGTTCTGCAACTGGGCTTCAGGAGCGCACCTTTGACAACAGGAGCATTTCTGACTCTCGAGTCGGGTGCAGTGCGGCCCTCAAGCTCAAGAACGACCATATGGGTTTAGGATCTAGGGCTTAGGGTTTGGGTTTAGGTTTGAGGGCTTAAAGCCTGATGCTTAGGGCTTGGGTTTAGGGTTGAGGGTTTAAGGTCTAGGGCTTGGGGCTTGGGTTTCTATCTCTTCGTGAGTCTATTTGGGTTCTGCGTTCGGAGAGACACTACATTGAATCCCATCGTTTACTTCTACATCTACATCTACATATATATATATGCATATATATATATATATATATGGGTGAGGGGGTTGTCCATAAACAGCGCTCCAATAGCTGTAGAAGAGAATAGCGCGTTTCTAGGAACCCCCATATTATATGAGCTACAGACAATATGTCGTCATGTAATTACTGGACATGGGTTCCTCGTTAGAAGCAATTACCATACATGGGTTCCTTGTTAGAAGCTATACTACAAGAGGGACCCTCATGTTCACTGTTAAGGCTCGCCCTAAACCCTGAACCCTAAACCCGAATCCCTATACCCTAAGGCTTCATAAGCCTTATCTCGGCAGCAGCTCATATTCACAAACGGATTGGGATGTCCTGAAGGATCCTCGTCTGATGTTTACTGCAAACTTTCTTTGTTAGAGCAGCCTGTCCTGGCTTAGGGTTTCTCGGGTTTAGGGTTTGAGGTTTAGGGTGGAATCCTCCTGGCTTAGAGTTTATAGAGTACCCTAAGCCCTAAGCTTCCTTTGACCTAGCTGATGATTTCCTTGACCCAAGAAGGCTTCTGTCGATATGATAGGGCTCCACTTGCACTGAAATCTTAGGTTACCTACTCCATTACTAAACCCTAAACTCGAACGTCCTCCAGGGCCAAAGCTTTTCAGCTTGGCGTTGAGGTGTAAACCATCACGCTATGCATGACTTTGTGTTCTGTATGCCCAGCACTGGCCTGAGTAGCTCAAACGCTGAGGCCTTAACTGATACGGTCGTTACCATGATCCTGCAGGACCCAACCTACCTCCAAACTACCTGGCACCATTCAGAGTTATGGTACTCTAGTAAACTCTTGCAAGACTATGAGCATCAACAAAAACACATGGTGCTTTGAGCTCTATCCCGAAGATCCTACCTGTTAACCGGCCAAACCTTAAACTGTACGCGTTTAATCCTTCATGGGCCTTGTTTCGATGACTGGGACCGATATGCTAGGGTGCAAGGTGTGGGACTTTCCGGTTCAGGGCGTTGGGGCTTCGGGCTAACCACAATGGTTTCGGTTCGGTGGCCAGGGCTTGGGTTTACGGTTTAAGCATTTCATGGTAAGGTTTTCCTCAAAACCGATAGCCAATTCGCCGTCTCGGTTCCGCACTTCCACTCAGAAGGGGCTTCCTCTAGACGCTTTGCGTGGAACCGCTGAACGTGAAGGGGGTTGCGAAGGGGGCTTGGGGTTTGGGGGAGATGAGTTGGTGTTACGGTCAGTGAAACCTTGTTGTGTGCCTAGCTTCTGCAACCTCAAACAGCCATACTTAGAAGGCTTTCAAATCTGATGTATGTGGGTTTTAATGCGGGCATTTCCAGCATCGAGCCCTTATGTTTCACCGGATCTTGCAGTGTTTAGCACAAAAATCTTCAATAAACAATCTCAACACTAAACTCTGAACCCTGAATCCTGAGCCCTAAACTAAAACACGTGACGCCAAACTCGGAATCTTAAGCCCTCAACCTTAAACTGAGCCAATTGCTTTTGAAATTGGGTTCACGTTCGCTAGGTAGGGCTGAGGTCCCATAAGCCGATAAGTGGTAACATCTTGAGAAATATGAGTAGTGTGTTTTGGTGGTTGAACCTCGTAACATCATGTTCCTTATTCAGAATACTATATCCAAAAAGGAGATATAAATCTCACTCTATTGGATAGAATAGTACCCCAAAATAGAATGCTGCTCATATGGTCTACGACGATTAAAGCAGGCTTGAGATTTGGTATGTGCACCCTTCTCTTGAGGCCCCTGATTACCAATAACGACTCCCTATTATTTCCTAACTTGCCCCCGATCTTTCAAGTATCCCCGCAAGCACCTAACGCTCCGCGTTGTGATAGTAGTTGATGCGACAGAATGTAATGTTTATAAAGGTATTGTAAAAATGGGGTAATGCACTGTAGTGTCCCAGTGTAGTACTCGGGAGTAAGCGGCGCTGCCGCTGCCATCTTACCTCAATATGCTGCCTAACTTCTGGTGAGCGCTGCACCCGGCACCCTCCACCCTAAACCCCTAAACCCTTAAGTGTGTGAAGTTTGAAAGGTGGGTGGCTGCTGTAGGGCAGTCTCCACACTGTGTCTGAGGAGAGCCCCTGCGATCCAAAGCGTATGTCGACCCCTTGCCCACTGCAACATCCTGGCCAAGTTTTTGTTGCTGTAGATGTCGCCATACATACTGCCAAATACCGCATCTGTGCCCACATGTTGGATAAAGTCCTATTTGTTATGACATTCACCCTTAAAGCCCCCTTGAGTAACAGGTATCGCAAGAGGATGGACCCGTAATGAAAGCCTATAAGGAAACTTACTGCAGGCGGGACTGACCTTACCTATCTCACCTAAAGCCTGCACCCTATCACAAAAGGTCAGGCTGCAATTTGAAGGCTTCCGCATTGTGCTGAGGAAATCCTTGTTTGGCGTACGGTTCTATCACCCCCCTCCGACCACCCTAAACAAAAAGGGAGCCTCCATAATCAAAAGGCCTCAAAAGGAACTAGAGGTTTGGGGGATCCTATGGCTCCTATTGAAATCAATAACGAAAGAGGGATCCTTCGGCTTCTACCAAATTCATAAGGACTTGCTCAGCTTAGCTTTCAGGAGAGTAGGAAGGGCAGTGGCCTGGCCTTGAAAACAAGCATAAGCAATCTCTCTAAAATCCATTAGAAGCCGAATTCAAAACAATTAACAGCAATTAAACTAACACACACACACACAAATGGGACCCACCAGATCATTTATATTATTGAGGATCCGGGGCTCTGCTGGACTACACCCTTTCGAATTTGATTGCCTTGCCTGTTCGAGTAAGTGTTAATAAGAAATGGATCTTTTTGGTGGCATCAATTTTCCAGATGCGAGAGTTAATAGAGCCCGTCCTTTCCATGTACAGGCCTGGCTTTAAAACCAAAAGCATTTTGGCTCATCAAATTTTCTCCTAGATTTTGTTCCGGCAGAAAAAGCTGTACTTTATTGAGACCCCCCCCATATCGAATAGGGTGTCCAGAATCTGTATTGGGGACCCCTAAACCCTAAACCCTGAAACCCTAAACCCCCGCACTAATCGGGATTCAACCTTACGGTTATTTAGGGGTCGACCCTGCGCGCTGACATATGAGCCTTAAACAGCTACAGCTGCCCTGGAACACCCCCCCCCCCAAAATAGGGTGGTGTTCTTAAAAATAGGGTTACCTTTTGGCGGATCCCTATAAAGAAGACAATAGTTCTTTGGGGACTGTATTGGGGCCCCCCTATGTGGGGAAACTACTATTTGGCTGTTTGAGGATGTGGACTATCATTAGCACATATTACCCTAAGGGTCCAAGTACCTAATAGCCATATACTTACCCAATACCTGCACTATAATTGCCATTACCGAAATCCCAAGTACCCAACTAATTGGGTACATGGACCCTCTGGGTTAACATTAAATCAACAACGGTTTCCAATACACATTTAGTACACTACATGGCTAGCAAATAGCGGCTAGGCTAGGTTCCAGAACCCAAAGCTCCAAGCCCCAAGCCCTAAACAATAAGCCCTAAACCCGAAGCCCCAGGCCCTAAACCCCAAACCTTAAGCCCAAACCCCAAAGCTAAACCTTAAGCCCTAAACCCTAAATCTTAAGCCCTGAACCCTAAATCTTAAACCTCAAACCCTACGCCCTAAACCTAAACCCTATAAACCCTGAACCCATAACGTTGCAGTGGCGCAGGGCCCATCTGAGCTTTACCCCCGAGGGCACTCATCAGTCGGACCTCACTTGCTTTGTGCTAGGTAAGGTTAAGGGGGTTTAGGGGTTTAGGGTTTAGGCTTTAGGGTTTAGGCTTTAGGGACACTACATGGGAAAGCTTGGAAAGCTGGTGCGTTTTAAGCTGGACCTTAGTATCTAAGGAATGCTAGTTTTCAGGCAATCGTGGTCTTGCCTTCACACTTCGAATTTGTCTGTCTGGTGAGCACCTACGCGTAGAATGGATGAATGAGAACTTGCGGGTGATATCGATGTCGGTGAGTTGCTGCCAAGAAGTTATGAATTTGGATCACCTTCAGGGGTGAAACCCCAAACTGTAAACCCTAAACCCCAAACCCTAAACCCTAAGCCCTAAACCCGAAACCCTAAACCCCAAACTTTCAAATCCTAAACCCCAAAACCTAAACCCTAAACCCTAAATCAGAAACCCTAAACCCTAAACTCCTAAACCCTAAGTTACAGGCCGCGTCAACCCTAAAGCTGAGGTCCCCGCAGGTCTATCATCTCTGCTCGGTTGCCCTGACAGGACCATCGACTCATGGCAGGCTTGGAGTTTCTTAGGTGTTGGGGTTTAGGGTTTAGGGTTTGGGGTCCAGGTTTTGGGACTATCTACCCCAAACCCTGAAGCCTGAACTCTAGGGCTCTCATCTTCAATTGAAGAGCATTCTGCTGGTCAAGCCCAATAGGGTCAGACCTTCTTTTAAGATACCATGCCAGAACTCTTCATATTGGGGACTCTAATATATCCCCCAAAAAATCGTAGTTTGTCGAAATTGTGCTTCCTTTTGGGCCTTAATATAAAACCCAACCATAAACCCTAAACCCTAATGACATTCTGGTCGTAGGGCCTCTCACCAACGCGGCCCCTACTTGCTGGAAACCCCCTAGTATGCCGCGATAATATTCGGCCGCAAAACGCTGCCTAGACTCCTTGGTCAAGAGAAGTTTAGGGTTTAGGATACCACCCTTGTTCTAGCCTACCTAACTGTCTGTCAGGCACAATATAGGGGTCTAGGTACTCCATCGTCTTTGATTGGCGACGATCAGTTCTTGGGTCCAAAGCTCAGGGCGCGGAGTGTCGATTAGGGTTTAAGGTTTCAAGTCCTGTTAGATCTCACTCAGTCCAATATCCAAACCTGAAAGCACCGTATCCCAACCGCAACCGTGACTACATTATCCCTGGGATTCACTCCCAAAACCCCAAACCCTCTACACCTTAACCCCATACCCTTGAGGCTGAATACCCCAGCCAGACATGGCACTGATTCCATCATAACCCCCAACACGCCAGCACCCTAAAACCCTGAATGGCAGCTTCAGTTTCTTTTCCACTCTCCGGATATTAACCCTTTTAAGCCTTTCAACCCTAAATAGTTCCACTCTACCCACAGTAATTCCCCTATAACTCCCTTGAAGGAATCGTACCTTTCATGTTCTTGTCCGCTCTCTCTATGTTATATCCTCTATAACCCCTTGAAAGTTCCCTAGTGAATAATAGGAATTCCCATTCTTCCGTGCTCCCTGCTATATCCCCTATATTCCCTTTCAAGGTCCCTGGGGTAGGCCTCCTCGCCGTCTTCTCCTGTCCGGTTCTCGTCCTGAGGTCGCTAGCATGCTGGCTCAACCCTAAGCCATAAACCCTAAGCCCTAGACCCTAAGCCCTAAACTCTAAGCCCTAAGCCCTAGTCCCTAAAACTAAAGCCGGATGCCAAACCGCGCAGAGTTCAGGGCTTTCCGGTTCAGATCGTGGGGGTTGTAGTTTACGGTTATCATGCGTGCATTTTGCAGTCCTGAGGTCATTGTATTACTAGCTAGCTACTATTCCTGTTACTGTTATTAATAATATTAATATATCTGTTATGACTACTGCTATCAAGATTGTCACCGCAATGATTATGATGTTCGAACCTCATGCAGCAAGCACCGTCTCGGCATTGCTCTCTTGGTGAAGATGCGGCCCCCAAGGGGGCTTTTAACCCTAATTCCAGACCCTAAACCCGGAGCAAAACACGCTAGTCTTTTTGTAGCCCTTCTTGGGGAAGTGGAGAATGCAGCGCGGGGCGTGGACGTGGGTTGCCACCCTTTTGGCACGCCAAAAATGGAAAAACACCTTTGACTATATAGGTGTACTACGAACTTGGGCTTTACCATGTGATGGCAAACATCCCCAGCAAGGTGCTGCTACAACTTTCCCAGTCGCGGCAGAGCTTTACCCCTAAATTGCTCAGCATGTATCCTGTAATCCAGTTGTAGTTGGAATGAAGGGCTACTGTTGATTTGCAAGCTTATCGTCCATCTTAAGTAGATGCAACTGTTTGGCCTTCTTTCAGTAAACCCTCAACCCCAAACCCACCCAAAAGGAGGGTTAGAGTATGGCTCATTTGGTTATAGCCCTTAACACTAAACGCCCCGCGGCCACCCGGCCCCCACTCCCCAGAGGGTCAACGGCCTTGACGGCGGAAATCGTCGACCAGGAGCAATCCTCACGGGCCGGTAAGCAAGGTTCGATGCTCGCAGTTTAGGGTTTAGGATTTGTTTTGCGGAGTTGGGGCTGCAGGGGGTCGAGGGTTCAAGGGTTCAGGAATTCGGGGTCTGGGGGTATTAGGGGTGTACGAGGCAAAATAGATACACATAATCATGAGAAAACTTCTGCCAAAACCCAATTCAAAACGCTGAGTCCCACAGCCCACAACCGACACACAACAGCAGGCCCATCAGAACGAGGATGTGGTCTAGAGAAAGGCCAAGCAAGGCTTCAGGAGTTGTCGCCCTTAACCCTGACACCCAAGCTGCAAATCCTGAAGCCCAAACCTCAACAACCATGCGGATCCAAATGGGCCGTGTTTATATAAGTGTTGCTGCAGCCTATGTACGGCCGTCAACTTGGAACGCTCAAGAAACCGCGATTCTTGGAGGGCTGTAGTTAGTGTGAATTCTTCCAATGACCTTGGCAAAATGCATAAAGGATCTACAGAACGAACTCAAAACCATGCTGACTAGTCCGCTCAAAAGTAAGGCTTTATGTGACTGGATGATCGCACAGGCGTCTCGGGTGATCGAACTAAGTACGGCTGGGTTCCTCTTCTCGGCGACTATGACAACACATAGGAGAATGTAATCTCAATTCTCTCAACTCCAATATTAGAGTGCAGATAGCTCTGAACTTCAATCCTGCCGTTAACCCAGAACTCTGACTGCTGTGACTGTTTAAGCGTTTAAGCTCCTACCATAAGCTTTAATTTGCCCCTACAACACCTAAACCCAAAACCCCAACCCTGTACCCTAACCTGGCGAGAACTGGTAGCTTCCCTTGATAGGGCGAACCCGATATAGACCCCAAAATACTTTAAACCTCGTTCGGGGATCCCAAAAAGCTACCCTAAACCCTTTGAGACCCCTTAAACAGTACCCCTAGTTTTGGGAAACCCCGAACTTGAGCCATAATGAGCAACGAGGGCACACTTATTAAACCCCTCGTCAGCTCTGCATGGGTCTCCTACTTACTGCCCCCTCTATACTGCCACGCCATAGGTTTAGGGTTTAGCGTATCGGAGTTCCCCATTATTTTCAAACCCTAAACCCTAAACAGGCATCCCATGACCTCAGCAAAACACTATAAAAGCTACACACGGGCTGAAGTCTACGCTAGGCCCTCCACTCCTAAACCCAAGTCCTAAGCACTGGGCGGCTCTGGCCCTCAAGCTTCACGTTGGAGGGTTTAGGGTTTAGGGGTTTGGGGTTTAGCTTTTTTGTTTATGAGATTTATGTGCGCTGTTAAACTCCTTACACCAAGAACCTGTATTTTGGTGCCCTTTTGAGGGCCTTTTTTACCCTAATGTTTAAGCTAACCAAAAAGAAACCACCTTGTTGACAAACCCCCAAACTCTGAACTCTGGGAGGAGCCTCATTGAAGACGATCGCTTCCACCAGGTCCTCGTCGCCCCGAAGCGTGTCGAGGATGCCCTGCGTTAGACTTACTCGGGCTTAGGGTTTTAGGGTTTAAGGTTTTGGGAGGTTCAGGGGGAGTTGGGGATTTATGGTTTAGTTTCTTTTGCAGCGCCTCTTTCGACCTTGCAGCGAGATGCTTTTACCGGTAGACAACGCATGCATGTCCCCTTATACCATCTTTACCGGGTTTAAAGGCTTTCACCGTACAGTTTGGACCTTGGTTGGGGTTTAGGTTGGATACAGCCCCCACCCTGTAAGCATCCGCAAGGACTGCCATGTATGCATGTATGTATGCATGTATGTATGTGTATACAGTGTATATATATATATATATATGTATACACAGCGCTTGAGATGTGCTAGGATTTACTTACATCTACGGAGAAGCAGAGAGAGGAATCTTATGTCAACTCGTATGCTTTCGCTCGGCCTTACTTCCTAAACCCCTCCGGGAAAGAAGACCTGCTCTTTTTGCCAGGAGCTCCAATTAACAAACAGGTTCTGGGTTTAGGAACCACCAGGTTTGGGGCTACATCTTCACTGAGATATCTACCCCGCCCAAAACAAGAACCTGTCTTAGGCTCATACCCAACTCTTCGAATGTTTTTGAATAACGAAATGGTGCAATAGTGATGTGATTGCCGCCAAAGTACGTACCCTGAGTGTTGAGCTTGTGTTCCAGGGGTCTCTAGACCAGCCTGTGCTAGAATGCCAACCCTACAGTCCAAACTCTAATGTAGGAACCTAAATGTTTTTGAAGTCTATTTGAGGTGCCACTATACTTATACAAGCCTAGGGCCAGAGTTTGGGATTTAGGCTTCTACAGTACACCCAAATGAAAATCCGAGACTGTGAGCCTGAAACCCCATTTTCTGAACTGTTGGATCGATTATCACAACACGTCCAAGTAAGCGAAATAATGCCGTGGGAGGTAAATCTCTATATAATACGCTCCGGCCGCACATCTTTAGACACCCCCTCCTCTATCCCAGGATTCTCGTCTAGATCCCTGCTGTTGATGGACCAATTTTGCATGGTCCTGTAGCACAGCACTTTTAATTTGAAAGTATGCTATTATCGTATACAAAACCTAAAGCCCAGACTAAAGCCCAGACCCTACTTGTGCCTGGGCAAAGGGATGCAGAACGACGTCGTCCGGTCTTAACGCAGAACCACAGACCTCACTGCACTAACTAGCGCTTCAGGGACCCCTATAAATCCTAAACGCCCACACCCCTAAACACTTACTGGCGCTTTAGGGTTTAGGGTTTGGGGGCTTTGGGGTTTGAGCCTTAGAGGAGTGAATGTACAGACTTAAGGTTTAGGGTTCAGGGCATCCCCCCTTGAGCACCCGTGAGAGTCACGGGCATACTCAATTCTAGAGGGCTTAAGAGGGTGTTCATCACTGGAGTAGTTAATATAAATAAGTCGGTAGCAGCATTTGAAGATTGAAATATGGTCACTATGTAGAATATTGTTCAGTTGTCCGGTACAAAGGAAGACAGCGCTGATCATTTTAGGGCGCCCAGATTCTAAAGGGTTGAAGTGTTTAGGGTTTACCTAAACCCCAAAAGTATGTGAAATAAAATGAATTTACATACTTTTGGGGTCCAGGTAGGGCTTAGGGTTTAGGGTTTGAGTTGAGTGGAGGAGGCATGAGCGGCTTCAAGATCTAGAACTTCGGATCGCCAGCCTACCACAAGAGAACCACGATGATGGCAATCAGAAACAACAAGGATAACAGCCTTAACAGCTACTGTTGCTTATCTTGCCGCTACTAACACAAACACACACGACTGGTTGAAGACGAGCATACCACCAGCTATCATGCACACCATCCATGACTCGTCATGGGCGCTTGGAGCCCAACACCGCCCAACACCCAAGGTATCTTAAAAAGCCTCAAATCATACTGGGGATCCCTGCATGCACCTAAACCGTAAAGCCTTAACCCTAAACCATAAAATCTAGACCCTCAACCGCAAAACCTTCAACCTTAAAACCCTAAAACCTAAACGCTCAACCTTAAACCCTAAAGCCTAAGCCCTAAATCCTCAAGGTATGAGGCTCTCTGAGCAGACCGGGACTCGGGCCGGACAAGTCCATCGCTTATCGAGAGACCTCATCCTCTGGTTCACCGCAATATACCTCGAAAAGCTCGGTCCAGGGGTTTCTAGTCCCCCTGAATTAGGTAGAGTATAGGGGTTATATTGGGATAATGGAAAAGAAAATGGAAACTACATACTCTTTAGCGTTAAGGGTTTAGGGGTATAGTCCCCCTTAAGTAGATAGAATATGGCTTTGGGTATATTATAATAACCCATATATCCCATACTTCTTTCTACTTAAGGGGGGCTATAGGGTTTAGTGGTTTACGGTAGGGATGTACAGGCTGCTGCGAGATGATTGTGGCGTTTGGGGGTGCGTTGAAGCTGGGGGACCTCTGTGAAAGTTACTGTCTTCCTTGACGTTGCACTTAAGCGGGCAAGAAGGAAGGCATATGTGGTAGCTTGCTACCATCTCTGTGCCACAACCATGTGACTTGCAACAGGCATTTTAGATGGACCGTGGCAGGAAGCCCCCAAATGACTGCAGGAAGAATCCGGAGCTTCCTGGAGCTGCAGACTGAACTCCCCATGCTGTCCACGCAGACCCTTGGGAGGATCTAGAAAGTAGGTTCCCATGCGCCCTAAAACCCTAAACCCTTAAACTCTAACCCTAGCACAGGGAACATTATTAGGGATCCTCCAACATGTCTGGTGGAAGGCACCTTGTGCAGAGTCGACGATGCGGTTGAGAATTTAGGGTTTAAGGGTTTAGGGGTTAGGGTGTAAAGGTTTAGGGTTTAGGGGTTAGGTTTCAAGGCCTAGGGTTTAAGGCAATTGCACGGTCCCACAAATGTGAATGCTGCACAATCTTATCCGTCTACGCTGACTGGATAATGTCCCCGCAATACATTGTAACCCAAGTCCTACACTAATTCCGAGACCTTCGCAGCGTGTGTTTTGATGGTTGAACGAAGTACGGATATATAGAACACAATACCCTAAAAACTAAACCCCAAAACTCAAAAGGAGGAGATCATCTTACTTGTTTATTAGGTACCGTGCCAAACAAAATGCTACTCCCCTCAGTTTCAAGGTCTGAGGCATGAGTGACGGTTGAGGGCTTAGGGTTTAAGATTTAGAATTGAGGGTTTAGGATTTAGGGTTTAGGGTGTAGGGGTCCCTAAATTGACTAACCCTCACTAAAATGGGAAAAATGAGATGGAAAACACATGTATGCTTAGGTACCCCAGGAACGGAAAATCAAAAGACAAAGACTATGGACAATAAATGGAAGCTGTGATTATATAGCGGATTTTAGTGGAGAATGCTTTCCCCATAATCCCTGGACACGGGGTTCTATCAGGCAATAAATTAGCGACTATACTAAACTACCAAAGGGGGCCCCTCTGTCCACCCTTAATTGATGATCCCTTGATAACCCTAATAATGACAGTAGATGTATATCTGACGCTTGCAAAAAGTTATATAGGGATCATAGGGGATACGTAGGGATATATAGGGTTTAGGGTACAACATATTGGTGGGGCCCTATGCTTCTGGAACCGCCATACCAGTAAGTCTGAAACCCCAAGCCCTAAGCCCTACCGGTGGCGCACGCTTGAAGGTCGAAAACCTGGATATGGTGGCAATCGCGACCGATTGCTGCTTCCTACAAGATGCACCAAGTCGGGAATTTGGGGACATCTGGAGGGCATGTGGGTGTAGAATGTACAGGGTTTGGGTGTTTGCAAGAAGGTCCCTTGTTGAGATATTCGCACCAAGCATCACACTGTATTTAAGAGAGAACTCTACTTGGGGAAAATGAAGGCCCGCATAAGCTTGAGGGCTTTGAGTTTCTCCACTAAGCACCGTATAGTAGGATGGGGTTAGATTTCAATCTTTCCTGTGCAAAGTTTAGAGTTTTGGGCTTACTGCCTTGGCACCTTTCGAAAGCGGGAGGGCTCGATGAGCAGGAGATCTTTGGCGCTAATGGACCTACATAACTACATGGTTCCTATATAACCCCATACAATCCCTATATAGTTCCTATATAACCCCTATATAACCCCTGCATAGTTCCTATACAAACCCTAAGCTCCACAGCAGCAGCAGCCAGTGCCTGAGCCGGTGGTGGGGAGAAGCAGCGTTGCTTGCTCCACCAATCCGCGCGCCATCATGCTAACCCCAACCCCTTGAATGATCCAAAAAATGGACCCCCCTCATAATCCCCGAGTGTCCCCAATGTAGTAACATTGAGGGGTGGATTCCCTTCGTAATCCCCCTAAGCAATCTCGGCTTTACCCCGTAAACCATACTACCCTTTTGCGTGTAGGGTTCATGCAACTTTAGTAACTACCTATTACGCTACTTAGAATCCCCCTACATGCCCTGATTATGTAGGGTTGTAGGCCCAGTTCTAGTTAATTGCTAAGTCCCATGAAGCTCCAAGTAAACACCGACAATTGATTCCTAAAAGCTGGAACCTAGCACTACAAGGCCATGAACACAACCTAAGCAACATGGAATCCTATAGCTCTCCTTTTGGAGGGACAACTGTCTTTGTAGGATCCTTTTGGATATGTCACTTTGAGGAGGATGACTCCTGAAAACCTGGAACATTTGGCCCAAAATCCTAAAGCCTACACCCTGAACCCTGAAGCCTAAACCCTGAACACGAAACCCTAAATGCTAAACCCTCAACAACTCTAACCTCAACCCAACGCCTCGATGGGGCAGTGGGACACTGGACAAAGCGGCCTCAGGCATCTCAAGCAATTCGTTCAGGGTTTGGGATTTGGTAGGGTTTAAGGTTTAGGGTTTAAGGATGTTTAAGGTTTAGGGTTTAGGGTTTAAGGCTTAGGGTTTAAGGTGTGCATCAGTGGATGCGAGTGGGGTGTGCTATCTTTCTTTAGGGTTAGGGGCGCGCACCCTGTTGCATGCTTGCGCAGCTTCCCGAACAATGCCCATTCAGGGTTTAGGGTTCCTACTCCTCAAACCTCCCTAGCAAGGGGGGCTTCCTTGTTCTTTTCCTCCCCCATCTGTTGTGCACTCCTCATCACGCCGCCGCAGAGAGCACTCTCAAGTTTCAGAAGTTCAGAGAAAAGGATTTAAGCAACGCGTAGGGGTAGCGAAGGCTTTGGCCGGCCTCCACACGTGGATCTATGTACGAATCAAGCCTACGAAGCCTTTACAAATGCAGGACTTAGAAAATTCCTGAAATGCCGGGCTGGAGGGTTGAAGAAGAAAGGGTCTCAGAGGGCCCCTGGAGGCCCCTAGAGGCTCCTGCAGTCCCTGGAGGCCCTGGAGGCGCCTGGAGCCTTGAGAGGCCTAAAAGCTGGACAAGGTTTGGAGGAGCCTCCGGGCCAAAATCCTTTCTATTTTTGCTCAGGATTTAGGGTTTAGGGTTTGCTTTCCTCTGCAAACCTTCTCTCACTGCAATTGAACCTCAGGCCTGTTTAGGGTTTAGGGGTTTAGGGTTTAACCGCTCTACATCCCGAAATGCACGCCCGCCTTTGCCCTTGACATCCTAGATCCGAGGCCATATTTCCAAAATCCTTAAACCAAATCCTAAATCCTTAGCCCTGTAGCCCCTAAACCCCAAGACTCCAGCCCTAAGCCCTAAACTTGAAACCCTAAACCCCAAACCCTAAACCCTAAACCCAAATCCTAAGCCCTAAACCCTAACTCCTAAATCCTAAACCCAAAATCCTAAAACCCAAACCCTAAACCCTAACTCCACTAAACTCTAAGGATCTGGCTTCAGAGTCCGTCCGAAATTGCCGGTAACTGCGCACTCGTCCTCGTCAAGGGAAGGGGGCTCGCAAGACGGCTTAGGGTTTTAGGGTTTAGGGTTTAGGGTCTAAGGTTTTAAGGGTTTAGGGTTTAGGGTTTTGAGCTCAAAGTTTGCAGGGCTTAGGGTCTAGGGTTTTGGGGTTTTGGGTTTAAGGGTTTGGGGTTTTGTGGTTTTGGGTAGTGGTCATCTGTAACTGGGGCCCCTGAACCATGAACATCTGCTGCTGTGCTTGACTGGGTTAAGCAGGGATTTATTGCAGTGTTTAGGACTTGGTTTAGGTCTGAGGTTTGGGGATTTCAAGAAAATAGGGGCACCGTTTTGGGATCTCCTCTTCTCGTATATTGAGGTCTCTATAAGCACCCCCTTTATGGGATCTTTCATGCTGAGGGCTCCGGATTTAGGTATGAGGGTTCAGCGATCAGGGTTTAGGGATGATGGCTTAGGGCTTGGGGTCCCTAAACCCTATAATGGGATTTCTAATCCTTCTTAGGGGTTGTTTTGGAATATGCTAAGAAAGGTGCATTTACGTCATAGCGTGTGTTTAGGACTCGGTACTAGGCGTTAGCGTTCATACCCTAAACCCTGAACCCTAACCCCTATAAGCCCTAAACCCTGACCCTAGCTTGGAGTCCAGGACTCATGCGGCCAGAGCTACAAGCAGGAAGTAGCCTAGCCTACTAGGGGGTCACTGTGGCCTAGTGGATAACCTACTAATGGGCTTACTTATGGTTTACAATGGTTAGAAGTATACCCCTAAACCCTAAACCCTAAACCCTAAGTAAGTTTGCTGACACTTCAAGTAGAATGAACCGCTTAGGTCCAAAGCCAGGTGCAGGGCAGCATAAGCTTCTGCATATGCGGCCATGCTTTCTGCAATGTAGGAAAACTTCAGTGATTAACTGTACTCCTTGTACTCCTATAGCTAAGCCCTAAACCCTAAGCCTTAAATCCTAAACCGTGGTGTTTTGCTAGACATCGCTGCCGAGACTTCTCAGTTGAAAGCCTGATCCGATTGACGCCGTGTGATAAGGCCATTGACTTCTGAGTGGCTACTTCGAACCCGAAAGCCTAAGACCTACATGCTAAACCCTACATCCTCAGCCCTGAACCCGAACACCTGTATCCTAAGCCCTCAATTCTGAACACTAACTTGGGATCTCAAAACAGGCCCTAGAAAGACCATGCAAACAAGGGTTTAGATGGTTCCATGTGAGTTTGTGGCGCGGGTGCTAGCGTGGCAAAGCATTCCTCAGGTAAAAGCTGGTCCTTCCCCTGGTACAGGGCTTAAGGAACCTTGGAGTTAGGGTTTAGGGTTTGAGGCAAAAAGCTGCAACCGAAAAGCCTGAAGCCTAAACCGTGGGGGATGCTTTCGTTAGCTTCGTTCTCTAGGACGTTGAGGTAATGAAGCTGCTTTGGCAGTCTCACTTTGCTGCTGAAGCGTGCAGATGAGTAGATCATGACTCAAAAGAGTGTACTCCTTAATCACCCTAAACCCTAAACCCTGAACCCAATTATGACACGGGCTCCCAACATGGGACCCCGAACTTTGGCAGGTGACATGTGCTGGTATGTGCGGATATGGCTGGGCCGGCTTGTTGTCTCTCAATCATGTGAGCTGTAGTCTAAACTCCTTCAAAGGGGACTATATAGGGGGTTATTTCGGGGACTACTATAAGGGTTATTAAGGGGGATGCTAGGCGTTTAGACAGTGGTTCATGTGGAAGGAGTTCAGGGCCACGTTAAGGGATACTTCTGGGGGTTGGGCCTAAACAGCGCGAGATGGTTAGCCTAAACCCTGAACCCTGTGCTAAAAAACAGGGCTGCCTAAGGGCAGGGGGAGATGTGCGTCAGATAGGTTTTAGGGCTTAGGTGTTAGGCTGAACGATTGTGTACTTATGCCGCCAACTACTGTACCATCAGAAGGCATGGTGACAAAGGCAAACAGACCCTGCAAGTCATGCTGCGGCTAGGATGAACATAGACCTTTTAGCGATGAATTCAACCCTAGGCCCTACACCCTGAACCCTAAACAAACCCTATAAACCCTCATCCTGCGATGCATTCTACTATCATATCTAGTGTACAAGATAATGGGAGACTGTGGATCCTTTGCCGCAACTTTCCGATCAAACGCTGGCTCGCACGTCGCACGTGTTGGGGCCTAATTGTTTGAAAGAGGGTGATGTATAGGGTTGGGGGGGGCCTCATTAGACCCTAAACCCTGAACCCTAAACCCTAAAATGGGGAGTCAAGTGGACAAGAACTTGGGAAATGAAATTGAAGCTGGCCTCCTAGGGGCCTAGGGGTTTACATAGTGACGAAATGTAGGAGCCCAAAAGAAGAACAGTCCTTCAGGGGGGTTATATAAGGGAATATGTAGGGGGCTACTATTATATGGGGCTATTAAGCGCACATGATACTAGAGTCTAGCTATATGAGCAGCCATCTTGCATGCACCTTTTAGGTCAAACAACACTTGTGTAGATTTTCAGGTTTGGGCTTAGGGCCTCTATGGACCCCAACCGTAGAAGTTGGCTTTTGTGTTCACGGCAGGCGTAACGTACTTTATGGGTTTAGGTTTTAGATGTGCAGCTTTAAGCTATTCGCGGAAAAGTCTCTGGTATTGTACTGCATGTCTCTGATGAATCAACATCTGCCTCAGCCAAGTGAGAAAGCTCACTTGCCGCCAGGGGACATGGCAGAAAACCCTGCACCCCCAAACCCTGAGTAGAAGGGTGAAGAACCTGAAGCCGGTGGCACTTGAACCCTAAACCCTAAACCTTAAACTTGTGGTGCTCAAGAACATGGGCTCAGCTTCATGACTGCCCTTCATAGCAATTGTAAATGCGGCTGCGGTTTAGGTTTAGGGCTTAGGGTAAGAAGAAGTGAGCCCAGACCCGTGATTCATAAACCCCCTCCCCCCAACAGAGATTATAATAGGGATCCAAAAACTAGGGCCCTAAAAAGGTAAAAGGAGGGGGCGTATTAATCATGAGTCTCCATTACCCTGCAGGTGTCCTCCTGTCCAGCCTCCATCTTGGCAACCTGTCCGCAACAAAGCTACTGGTTTCAGCTTGTGAGGCTAACGCGGCTCCGTGGGGTCCTTTTACTTTCTGGGACCCTGGAGTTACTCATCGCTTAGGGATCCGGCTTATAAAAGTATAAAATAGGTTTGCGAAGACCAAGTGTCACCTAACTCCAGGGTCCCTCAAAGTAGGGCCTATTAGCATCACAAAAAGCACAGGGGCCCTCTTGGTTTCAATGGTTTAGGGTTTAGGGCTGGCGGCCTTCAACAATCTATGATAATCTATGAAAAGGCTCTGGTCTACTTTGATCGGAAAGGGGGCCCCTGTTTTGAGACATAGCCATGTGCACCTAGAGGTCTTGATGCTCGGACAGAAAACCCTTGGGTACTGCCCCGACCCAGTAACAGTGTACAATAGGGGTAATACAAAGGGCCATGTAGCTAGTTATATATATATAACTGTGTATTTCTTATCCAAAAGTTGCTCAGTGGGGGCAGTACCCAAAGAAAACCCCTGGTGAGACTCGTAATTGAGATTACAGAAGCCTGCTGCAAGCAGGCGGGAAGACCCTGTTCCTGGCCCTGAAGGTTCACGGATAGTTCTAAGTGGGGCTGTAGTAGGCTATAGGCTTCTGTTTCCTAACTTAAGATGTGAGATATAACTACACGGCTTCCGAAATTCCGGCACCCCACTCTTATCCACCAATGAGTCCTCACGCATGGCGAAGCCAGAAAACTTGCATCACACTTGTCCTGTCAACCGTAAACCCTAAACCGGGTTGCTGTTAGAGAACTTAAGTTAAGTTACTATCACAAGGAACGTATGTTTATTATATACCCATATTATGGTAAAAACGCTTAATTTCCTTAACAGCAACCCCGTAAACCGCGTTTGCAATGATCATCCTCATCTCCCCCATTGATATTAGACCCAACGTCGGAATTTCCAAAACTTAGCACCGTTCACAGGAGTTACGCCAAATGTGTTGGTGCGCAGTCTACCATAGCCATATAAGGGAACTACAGCAGCCTACAATATGCCCTGGAAGAGAGGCGCATCCAGGTTTTTGCCAGATCCGCTAATTACTAACACTGCCGTATCAGTCTCTCAGAAGTCTTGAGAGCCCATATGAACTTGTTGAAGAAGTACGGCGGATGCTTTGAGAGGTTCTTGAAACGACTCTGTGATCGCGGAAACACGACACTCCATGCTCCGAAGCGTGATGAAGACCACATTACTGGGCTGCTGTTAAAGAACTTAAATCAAGTTACCATAATGGGTATTTATAGTAAATAATAGGGTTTCCCCAATATAGTAACTTAAATTAAGTTCCTTAACAGCAACCCAGTAATGGCTACAGCAGTCAGCACAAAAAGCAAGAACGCAGCCGGCAGCCCACTTAGCATCAATCTGGCAGGATTTGAGCATTTACACGCTGTGGATATTGCCTTCACGCCATCACAATCTCCAATCTTCTAGTTGAAGTAGACGCAGCCCGTTGATGCTATACCCAACACATGCCCCTTACATGAGCTATACTCCAAACTCCTAGTATCCCCCTTATAAACCGTATAATACTCCCCTCTATAATCCCCCATATATCCCTATATAATCCCGACACAAGCCCCTTGAAGGAGTTTAGATTATGGGTCACATGACCTCCATTGCCTGACAGCCTTGCATTTATGTGGACCCGGACACTGCTTGCTGAATCGATATTGCGAGGCGGATCACCATCTTGCTCTATTGATCATGCTCGTCTCAATATCCCTAAGGGTCCAAGTACCCAATAAACATATACTTACCGAAAGCCTGTACTATAATTCGGTATTACCCTAAACCCAAATATCTAATTATTGGGTACTTGGACCCTCTGGGTATATTCTCGAATCTGATATTCTCAAATCTGGCATGGAGCAAAAATCGTTCATATTCTTTTCGCACTCGAATGTACATTATCAGGTCAAGATTTTCGGCTGGAACTTCCAATGTGTTCCAGCAGCGGCTACACATTAACATGAAAAGTAAAATGGATGATAACAGAGCAATATTCTCAAAAAAAATCCATTCCGTATTCCTTAGGTGGACACCCAACCCAGTAATAGTCACTATGAGGGATAATGATGATTATATTCGGGTCCTCATATATTCCTAGCATACCACTATTACAGGGTGGGGAGTCCTCCTAACGTATTCCCAAATTACCTCATCACCACAGACACCTGAGCCAGCAGTCGCTCCACTCGCGCCCTTCCGGAACTGACGGTCTCTTGTGACCTGAAGCGCCAAGACGGCTTGAAAGTGAAACTGGATTCCAATCCACCCTCCAACTCAGTACTGGCATTGTGCATCTCTGCAATTGAAAATATTTCACCTTAACACTCTGGTTTCAGAATGGTGTGAAGAAGCAAAATTGGAATCCGCTTCACAATCAACTTCAATTCTGGGATCTGTTGGGTTGCTTGGGCGAACGGGGGCGTCGTCATCTCACTTGGAGTCTCCTTGGAATTCCATGACCACAGGGGCAGTGCAGGATCTGAGACTACCAACCGCAGGGTGAAGGCTTCCGGCATCTCCAGGGATCTCCGAGCAGCGTGGGTCATAGAAACCACGGTCTCCGCAGCTTGTTTCGATGATTTCTGGACATCTTGAGTGCAGCACCATGCCTCATCATGAACCCAGCATTCTTGCAGAAAGAATCTCGCGATCGCTGCCTGACTGCTTCTTCATTCCGTGAATGCCCACAAGGAGCCCATTGCCCTTGCTTGGGTCCCCATGTCCATCGCATAGTCCATGTTTGAGAACAGCCTTGTACCAGTTCCCATGCCAGCTCAGTGCATGTAGCAGTCAACAGGCAGCCCGTGATCGGGTCCCGCCCGAGGCAATGCCTCTCGGTTCATGTGCTTCGCACCGCCATTTCACGCATTCAGCTGGAGGGCCTCTCAGAAGGGACATCTGCCACACAGGCATTCCAAAAAATGGGTCTCCCTACAACCTTCACCATGGGAAGCCGCGTGTGATTTCTGGAAACCTCCCATGCACTGGTGCCTGGACTGCTCCGCTAGAATCACTTTTCCACAAACAAGTGCAAGGGAAATGCCACTTTTTGTGGAGCTGCGGCCTTGCAGAGTCATTAGTCGGGCTTTGGCTGCACCAACCCTCAAAGTGAGGGCCCTATAACGATCATCAAAAACTGATCGTGTCCGATATACCCCTGTACCATTGACCTTCAATACCTAAACCCGTAGACCCTAAACCCCTAGACTTCTAAATCCTACACTCAACTCAATCTGGCAAGAAGGTGCGGTGTATGCGTTGAAGTCTAATCTAGTGCCACCCCAACGCAATGCACACTCGTCCTTTAGGTGGATCCCCCCACCCAGTAAAAGGGACATAAGGGATAATAAGGATAATATTAGGGTCCTCTCTTATAGTCCTCCATACTATACCACTATTAGAGGGTGGGGGGTCCTCCTAACTTGCCTTGAAAGGAAAGCCTGTCAGTCCCCAACAAAGGACTGGCAGAGTCAAAGGGGTCAAAAGCACCGCAAAAAAAAACCCTAAACCCTACACCCCTAACTTCCTAAGAACCCTCCAAACAGTTTGGACGCAGGTTTAGGAGTGGGAAGCCACAAGAAGTCCCATTTGATTGCCTGTTAATGAGGCCTTTAGAGTCCAGGGCGTAGGGGCCAGACTACTTAACGCAGGATATTTGCAGGATATGTTCAGATGTTCATATCTGAGGAGAAATGCCACAGGAAAATATTCCTCAGTATCTTGTGGCTTGCCAGGCTACTACTTATGTCAAACCTGGATTTTGAATAGATAGCGGGGTAGATTGCCCAGTATCAACGTTGATGGTAATCATGATGTAAGAAAGCACGCCTGTTTTTGCTACAAAGTCGTTGAAGACTTGCAAAGAAAGCTGGAATTCCAAACTGTTCCGAACCCGTCATTAAGCGCCGGAGGATGAGCGTAGTGTAGCCTGGACGGGTGTGGGAGTTTGAGGTCTAGAGATCGATATCTTCCAAAGAGGAGGGTGCTTTGCCAATTTGCTGCTCTGGGGAGAATGTGTGGAGGTCTCTATTCTTCTGACTGCTAGGTAGAGGTCTCCAGGGACCAGAGGGACGGAACTGTCCGCTACACCCTTGAACCCCTTAACCCTCATCAAGCCCTGAACCTTGGATTTAAGGTTTATGGATACCTTTTTAGGGCTCTAGCCCCTTCATCAGCTGCTGCATAATGCAGCATGTCCAGTACACAGTTAAATTGAATACCCAGCCTCCCCAAACTGAGAAGGACAACCATCTGTCTAAACCAAAGGACATACACAGTTGTAGATGTATCATATGGGGTTCCGCAGTTGTTGAGGGAAGCTTCACTAAAGTGTGTAGGACCCTAGCCCCATCTGACAAACCCTAAGCGCTAAATCTAAACCCTAAACCCGTAGCTCCAAGCCCGCGCATGAGCTTCAAATGTCCGATCAGCAAAGCGCATCGGCTGCACTTCGCTGCTGAGCGATCGGCGCTCTCTGAGCAATCAGCCCGCTCAAAACTCCTCAACGCTAAACCCTCTTAAAACTCCTCAACGCTAAACCCTCTTGAAACTCCTCAATGCTAAGCCCTCTTAAAGCTCCTGCTGAGCAGGCTACGACGGGCTTAGGGTTTCAGAAGCAGGCTACGAAAGGGAAGCTCTTGATTGACCTTACCAGGAACTCCCATGGCTTCAGGGCTATGCACTGAACTTTAAAATTCAGTCTATGTGGCACTGAGGACCCCTGCTAAGGGTTAATCCTTAGTTGCCTATACTAGGAGAAGAAGGGAATCCCAAAGGGTTAAGAACCTAAGGTCCAGGCTAAGTCCCAGTTTAAGCATCGTGTTAAAGAGGTTGCAAGGACTGACATGGTTCATACAAGGGCTATGAAGGGTTTAGGGACAATCCCTGCGTTTTGGGTGTCTGCTTGCTTGGTTAGGATAGTGCGGCAGTCAACCTCTCTGTCGCCATGATTCTCAAATGGGGCTTTCCCAAAATGAAGGGTACCTTTCTGGGGGTCCCTGTAATAAGGATTCGAGTATTTGGGGGTCTATTGGGGTACCCCTCCTTAGGGAAACGACCCAAGATGTTGGGGTACCCCTGTTTAAGGAAACTACCCCCTTCCAAACCCCAAGCCAAAAATCTTAAGCACCCTTGCTGAGTGCCGAATAAGCACCCATGCATCTTATCAGTAAGGCGGACCTCATGAAGCCCTTGTGAAACAGGATCCTCCACCACTCAGCACAGCCACCAATGTAGAACTCGCGCTAAGAAGCATGCAAAAGCCGACGCCCTACCCAGACCCATACTACTTCCCCGTATTGAGAAGGAACAACTTCCACAGGATGCCCGCTACAAGAGCAAAAAGCGCCTTGCTATGAACACGGAAGCATTATTGTGTCCCCAAACCCTAAACTGTACGCAGCCTAACACCCTTGAAGCTAATACTACCAGAAAAAGCAAGCCCCAAAGATAACCGTTTGAGTACACGCCTAAGCCCTAAACCCTCTCCTGTAAACCCCCCCCGGAGCCATGCATTCAAAGAGCCTTTCGCTTTTTTTCTGGGCTACACACCGGGCGCGTATTCTCGAGATGATCGAACCCACTGACCTGCCGGTTCAGGGTTAGGGGGACCAAGAAAGTCCTTGTTTCAGGTCTTACGACTGTGTACGCCCCTAGACCCATAATAAAAACGTTCTGCTTCCATATTTCCTGGGGTTATACTATACTGAAAAGAAAAACTACCGATAAGGAAAGTCGAGGTTCTACGTAGGGAGTTAAAGGATTGCCTGGGAATCTAGAAGCTTTTTTAGGCTCTAAGGTTTGGGGTTTAGGGGTCAAGGGTGTACTGGCCTTGTCCCGAAACTCTAAACCCCTAAACCCCAAACCCCTAAACCTGTTGAGGGCTCATGGATTGGGATTCGGAGTTCAGGCTTTGCATGGGGTGTAGTTCTGCCACCAGTTCAGAGTTCGCGGTTTAGGGTTTAGGGCTTTGGCGTTTGTATAAGGCGCGTGATCAAGATGGAAAGTTGTAAGGCATGAGGGTTCCGCAACCTGAACATCAGCGTTTGGAGCTTCAGGGTGAGCATTCGGGTTTTGGGTTCAGGGCTGGGGGGAATAGAGTAGTTTCCATAAAGTAGGGGGGTCCAACCTAGAATCCAAAATACAATCATGCTTCTTTTGGAGACCTTGAAGAACATATCTCTGAGGTTGAGAAAGCTCCGCGTGCTGAAAAACAAGTTTCTATGTGCGTCTCACCGTGCCAAGCTATCATGTTGCAGCTACTGTCATACCAGAAAAACTATGCAGGATGCTACATTGAACTCTACCCATGGATTATCTCCAGCAGTTTCGCTTTTGAACTTCATGGGGTGACCAGGCTCCAAGGTTTATGGTCGATAGGGGGGGGGGGGNNTGTGATGTAGGGCGGGAGGTTCGGGCACTCACCACAAGTTCCTGTGTCCTGCCTCACTTCTTGAACATGACACCGGTAGACCGTGTTTCTGATTGCGGTCGTAATGCTTAACAAGGAGTACAGTTTTGCGTATGGAGGAAATATTGCACTACGCTTCATATCCGCAGTAGTGGTAGTTACAGCACCTTCGGCCATTTTAGAGGAGCAGATTTCCTAAACAGTAAAACCGAAACCGCATGGCAAACACATTTACACAGCTGAGGTTTAGTGCAGCAATGAGATTCGCGCAAGGTAGATCCTCGCCAGGGGCCCCTTCCCCGCGTCGGGAAGATGCCCCTGGACCCCTTCAGTATCACCTAAAACCCTAAACCCCAGACCCGAAACAGTATTAGTATGAGAGCCGGTACTACCCTGAAGAACACAGACATGGGTTGAAGGTTTATATTTGACGCGGACGTTTCTGATAGCGGTTGCTCAGGTATCTCTCAATGGATCCCCGTATCCTGCGGTAATCCTTATACAATTAAGAGTTCAGGGTTCAGGGTTTC
>CAJNIZ010001692.1:9377-25994 GCA_905231905.1 Symbiodinium pilosum
ACACTCACACACATACACCCTCACAGACACACACTCATATACTCAGTATGGCAATAAACCATATGCGAAATGTACACGCGATCATATGCATATACATACCAACCAGATGCAGCTGATGCCAACTTCGTGCTCGCGCAATGTGCTCGTCGTTTCGCCGCGGCATGTGGTCTCAAGAATTTGTTTGCACTCTTGTAAATATATCTTCCTATATCGCCGGGCGACGCTATCCTAATAATACTGTTGATGGAGGAAATCTTGCACCACCTAGGGGCCTTACAGCACTGTAATTCCTAGGACTTGAGGGACTTAAGGTGGTGCAAGATTTTTAATCCATCTTCAGTATCTCCTTCTAGGGTCAACTACACATGTGGGGTTCTTCGGTCCTTTAATTCTTTCTTCCGTGCTTATCGATGGCGCAATGCCTCTACTTCCATGCCCTGATGTGCATCACTGAAACTGCAACCATGAGCCCTCCAAAGCCATTTCGCCGGAGCTCTTTTCACGCTGTCTGCGGGTCATAGTCAGCTTTCTTAGTTTGAATGCTGGCCGAATGACTTGAAATGCCTGGCACGAAATGCCACGCAGCTGTGGCAAAACTTTTCACTCTCTGGCTGCATCTTAACCAGCAGCCAGCAGAGCAGAAGATAGCAGTCATGATGACCATGAGCTTTACAGCCAATCACCTCACAGCCTTGTCTGGAAGGCTTTCACTGAAACTGTCACTCCTCAAGGCACTCTTGCTCTCGGCTCACTGGTAGAGAGCGTGCCTCATTCGATAAGTGCTGGCATGGAGGTGGACCCAAAATTGACCAAAAGACATCCCAAACATCCGCCAACCAACATCCTCCTAAGAAACTTTGACATCCTTCTCTAGAGGGAGAGAGCGTTTAAGCACCCGGCATGATTCCTGAGTCATGCTACGAACCACGTGCGAGGGTCCAATCTTACCGGGCCCCCGAAGTCATCTTTGCATGGAAGGCCTGGTCTCATAACGAAGCTCACTCATTTCTTTCTGTTTTGAACATCCTGCAGGGGGCCGAACAACCGAGAGGATCTTTGGCTACACTTCATGACATCGTTGCAAGCCTTTCGCCAAAGTTGGGACGTATAAGAGTTTATGTATTCTCTAGCGGAAAATTTGCACGGGAATCTGCACCTAAATACTTTTGTGGACAGGGTGCCAGTATAGAGTCAATAGACCCAAGGCTGGCACTGCTACACAAAATTGAGAAGGGCCTGCAGGGGACGTGGGCTGAGCCCTCTCTAACAAGAAGACGGAGCACAATCACACATCAAAACTGAAGCAACAATTGAAAACTGCCATCCACTCAACGCACCCTGAAACACCTCAGAGCCGCAGTTGCAACACAGAAGCCCTGTCAATCCCCAAGCCTCCTCACCAAATGCAGAGCTGTTCACTACTTTGCTCGGCAAACCTGGGTTGGACCGCAAAGCCTCATGGAGCTGAAGAATCTCCTCCACAGTCGTCGCCAAAACCAGATTTTGGGGAAGACTTTATGTTCAAATGATTCTTGGCCCAAATTTAACAAACAAGCACTGTGTGGCATTCTACCAGCGAGGGCGTACTTGCCAACTCACGCATACCGGTGCGCACTCATCTCCCCCCCATCCATGCTGGGGGCCTTAATACGACCAAGAAGGCCCAAGCAAAGCGTGGGGTTTGGAATTCAGCGGTCGTGCTCTCGGATACAATTCTCCTGCCCTTGCTCGACCGTCACGCGTAGAGATCCCATGATGTGTCAAACTTCCACGTCGCTTTACTTGAGTCATGCAAAAGGGGCCATGAGGAGCCCATGAGCTGAATGGCTGTGCTGTCCTCTAGTTCTGTTGGCGCCTGGAAATGTGTAGCAAGCTGGCGGTTGGATTGACTCTTTGCCTGAAGTTTGCGTATGTGTATTGGAGTATCGCAGATTGCTGGAAATCTCAGGTAAGGCCATGCAGTAAGTCGAACTCTGAACCGCGAGCACCAACTGATCCGTTACCGGATGGATCTTAAACCCAGCAAAAACTACAGGATCCCTATGCCGTCCTCAGCATCACGCATGGCCATTTCGGGGTCTGCTGGAGGCATTCTCCTACCACTAGAAAGCAAAGGCGCGCGTCCAAGCTAGGGCCTAGTGGGGTGCGTGGAAATCTAGGCAGGCACTGAGCATGAACAGCACTACTGGATCACGTGTACACAGGAGCTTACGTAGCAGTTTTCTCTGCTTCGGGGCTCGAAAGCGACTTCAAGAAATGAAGCTATAGCAATGGCTGCATAAATCACCAGATGCTAATGCAGGAGCGTAGATTTCTTGGCTGACTTAGCTGCGAAGCTGTAAGTAAGACGCTGGTTTGTGCGATAAGGATCTCGTGCGGCACACGTCTCCATCAACAAACTGAACCAGCTTCCCCGCGCCCCCCAAGCCCGTCGTGTAGAAGTTGTCAGCATCCACGAACGGGCCCACGACCCGTGTGCTGACTGCCTTTCAGGATCTAGTGGCGGCTTGAGGGGGGGAGGCTGGGATTCGGGATTCCGTTTCTGGACGCTGCCTGCAAGATTTGTCACCTAATTGAAGAGGCTTGCCACACGTTTTGCACAAGCTGCCTGGTCAGAGCTGGCTGCAGACTTTGGCAATGTCTTCTCTAGCTTGTAGCAGACGTATAGGATGCGGACGGGCCCTTTGCTCCAAACAGTCAGTACAGACAGAAATTCGGATGAAAGTGATGAACCACACAACATTAGGTCATTAGGTCTGCTGGAAACGGGCCACTCTACAGAGGAGGACTGGGTAGGGCTGCAGTTACGGGCATGTAGTAGAGCTGGCAGGGAGGCATGCCGACCAACCAGCCCCAGCTTGTTCTGACTGAACTTGGGATTAGCAAGCATCCACCTGCTTCGTCGTTGCTCTTAGTTAACCTAAACTGCAAATGGCGAACCCCCGTATTCAAAAGATCCCAGCTCCGGAACGTAATTGGAAGCCCCTCTCTCAATCGAGAAATCTCTGTTGGCCCCTTTTTATCAGAGAGAGGTCGGCCTGCAGGGGCTTGAAAGGTCTTTAGACTGCAAGAGCCTCAGGGCGTGGCTCTGTAATTGTATAGTCTGCAGGGGCTTGCGGCTTGGGGCTCTACAGAAACTGGATGATGGCCTTTCGGGTTTCAGCCAGACCTCTCCGTGATTAAAATCCCGAGGAAGGGATTCGATCAACTGCCTGGGAGAATTTTTCGGGTCGACACTCCTGCACAGCATGCCTGGGTCCAACACGCTGAGGATGTATCAGCAAATCTGTTCCACTCACGCTGTTTCTGGGCGCGCAATCACCAAGAACTGACCAAGAAGTTGTTGTTGCTACCTGTTCACTGGCCAAGCACACCTTGGAGCAAATGCACATGTTGCTGGATGTGTGCTCTCAACAATGCCTGCCCAGCCCCGGCTGTGTCCGTCAACCAGCAGATACATTAACAGCATGTGACCCCTGTGCGCAGTTTACCCCGCTTTCTCATCAAAAATGCATTGCAGGGCACTTCGAGCCTTCATGCAGGCGTCAAGAGTTGGATGACCCAAAAGAGCCGTGGTGCTCCTAACGAAGCAGAAGGAAGAGTGATAACTGTCTGTCGTGCCTGGGGATTGGAGCTTGAACAGGAACGTGCGGTTACAGGTTCAGCGCTTTGCAGCTTCATGCTGCTTATTGGGCTAGTCGAAAGACAGTTGAGGGCCCCCTACCACTGGTGAAGATCTGCTGAGTCTTCAGCCTCAATTTTTGAATTTGAAGTTCATTGTTTTGGCAAATAGTAGATTGGAAGTTGCAGTATAGCAGATCAGGCTAAGGCCATGGGCCCTCCATAAATGTTTAGAAGAGTAGTTAACACCACTTTGGACCGCAGCTTGTACTACTCTTGCAAGTGCCTCGTTCATTTTCAGGGCCTAGCGGCTCATGGCTACAAACAGCACCGCTTGTCGCGTCTGTTCCGTCCACACTGGGCACACGTGTGGCTCAGCTCATGACCCATGTCTTGCCTTCAGCCAATCACTCAAACCACCTTTTGCCTGAACCACCAACAGGCAAGTCCATGCTTACCTTGCGAAGCAGTTGCAGTTGAGGATCTGCAGATTGAAGTGCCGCAGTTCTTCTTGCAACTCAGCCAGCAGCGCAGCATGCTCAGGGGAAGCTGCGAGATCCTTTCGCTCACTGGGATCCTCTTCCTTGGTTCCAGAACTGTTCCAGATTGTCTCCAGGCAGCCAGCGTTAAGAAGCACGATCTGACCAATGCCCTAGGCCCCTAATCGTTTCACCTTAACATTAGACCCGCTCTCTCTCTGCAGTGCCTAACATTAGACCGCCCCCCTTATATTAAATACGGGTTCGCCCGAATCCAAAGTTCTAATTAAGCCCCCAAAATTACTTTTAAAAGGGCCAAGACTAAACTTAGTTGCGCTCGGATCCTCTGAATTAAGGGGGGTCCCTAACACGACCTTAAGAATTGGGGATCTCCTGGTTCTCATAGCTTTTGATTGTTATTGAATGGTGTGTACAAAGGAATTCATATACACAAATTCCAGAAACAAACTCCAAGGCCCTAATTCCGAACAGTCCATAATTAGCCCTAAGTTTGGAACAGTCCCCAGTGAGTCCCTAAGTTGGAGTAGTCCCTCAGACTCTAATCTGCAATAGTTCCTAAAAAGGCACTAATTTGAAATGGTCCCTTGTAAAGTCCTACTTTGAAGTCTCTAACAAGGACTACTTTGAAACAGTGCTTAATAAGGCTTAATTTTCAATAGTCCCTGATGAGCCCTAATTTTCAAATGGTCCCTACAAGTAATAAGCTCCTTATTTGAAATAGTCCCTGATAAGGCCTTAATTGGAAACAGTCTCCAATAAGACCTTAATTTGAAATAGTCCGTTACTTGATGTAATCGACTTTTACATGATTCTAATTAGATTTCAATAGGACCCCATTACATACCCCCTCCCCGCTAACAATGCTTGGGTCGTACGACAAATACCCCCCCCTGGAATACGGGTTGGAGCATATACATTGGGGCGACGTGTAATACTAGAGGGAAAAGATTAGCCTCTTCGTCAGAAGCCCAACACTGAATGCAGCAATCCATCTCTTCCTGAAGTATGCCTTGAAGCAGCAGCCGGACTGGCATCGGGCAAGCATCCAAATTTAAAAGAGAGAAGCATGGAACCCATCGTGAAAACTTTTGCTAGAGTCGCTCTGTTTGGGAGCTGCGTGGAGCTTACATTAGCCGACAATGAAACATGCTGATTGCACCAGCATTTGCAAATAAGGGGAAGCACTGTGGCAACGCGTACGGCTTCACAGACTCAAGGTATCCCTTATCGTCAAGACTTCTGAATCTGAAGACCATGCCAGCTTCAATATTGAAGAGGCATCCGCTGGAACAGTCCTCAAAGTGCGCGGCCTGCTCAAATGCAGCGCCGCTGAGCGCCCTGAGATTTGTCTTCATCTCACGTGCTACAAGACAAAAGAAACCATCCGCGCAGACTACACGAACTAAGGATCCCTGAGAAAGTCTCCCATGTGAGCTCTTTGAGCTGTCAGTTGCACGTTCCTGGAGGGAAGCGTCGACACAGGTTTACTGATTACGGAACGAACCGGTGACGCTCTGAAAAAATGATTTCGCCACTTGTGGGCTCCACCGCGATTTGCTGCCCATGTTGGCTTGAGGCCTCAAACATCCTGAAACAATTTGAAGGCTTAAGCTTGGCTACTCTGTCTCTACCTTCCGTTCATGATTGAGGCTACAGGCTTAAGAATGCCCTGATTTTTGCCACTGCCAGATTGAGAGCTATCCTTGTGAGGACTGCATATGTTGCGGACATGGCGTTCGTTTTTCCTCAAAAGGTCTGGGGCTCACCCTAAACTCCGTCGGGCCTCGTACTTCCAAGCCGAAAGCTCGTGTCTGGGTTAAGGCGTCTTCGTTCTACCCAGGGTGGTTGACACTCAATTTAAGGCGTAGGGCTGTCAAGCTGACATCTCCGTCTGAACTACTTCTTCTGGAATTTGAGTTGGCATGCAACCTAATGTGGCGTCGGCTTTGGCATTTACTGAATTCCTTTTAAGTCTGTCTATGCAGTGGCTTGCCGGCCAACATCTCGGTGCTCCCGAGTCAACACATGAGGAGCTGGAACAGCGTGGTGCTCTGTCTCTTGAACTTGGGGTCCAGGATTCAGGTCTTTGAGCCCCGAGGCCTCTGAAGATTTCAGCGTCTCAAGTATAGGCTCTGTGTTTCAGGCTAGCGGTGGTAGGAGCTGAAGCTTGCATGGTAGGGTAGTACTGGTCTATGGTTGAAATGACCCAGTACGGGACCAGATCAAGCGATTCAAGGTTTCCTTCTGAAATCCTTTGATGAGATGGCTGAATTCCTGTTGGTTGGCTGCTTCTGTGGGCAGCCCAAAGTCCCAAATCCGAAGGGCGGGCTGAAGTAAGGCTGGGACTGCATGGGACTGCCTAGACTTGCATTGTTTCACCAGCTCTTCACCCACCAGTCCTAGATCCTGGACTATGACAAGCAGCTGGCCAAACCCAGATCAAACCCTGACAACACTAGGATCTCCATCAAGCTCCGGTTTTTTGGGTGTGTTGAGGCCTGGCATCCGAACAGAGCTTTATGAGTAGGTCCTGAAATCCAAACGCCCAGAGCTAGATCTTTGCTCCTGACCTGGGCAACTCAGAAATGAATTCAACTTCGTTAATCAAGCTGAATTCTTTTCCAAAGCCTTTGCCATAGACTGCGAGGAGTTTTTGCATTATAGCCCAGGATTTGGGATCAACAATCTTTGGCTCTGTGGTCTTTTCAAGTTGCAGGTTTACGGCTTTCAGTCCAAATTGCGCTTGGGAGATGGAGCTGTGCTGCTGCGCTGACAAGCTCCATCGCGTAGGGCGAAAACAATTGTCACTGTCAGCGCTGCTTTGTCCTATATGCAGGTAGTAGATCTGGAGAAGCAGGGTCGGTCGACTTCCTTCATCAAATTGAATAATTCTTTCCCAGAACTTTTGGCCATAGACGGTGAGACCTCTGGGGAGCGAGGTTCACAAGAATCTTTAATGACATTACGGCGCAGAATTTGGGATCAACAATCTTTGGTTCCGTGGCCTTTGATGTTTCAGGGTTCAGGCTTTCAGTGGCAATCGCGCTTGGGATGTGAAGTTGTGCTGCAGCGTTGAAAAACTCCAAAACATCCGTGGCTGCATTGTGCTTGGTAATGGGGCCTTGCTGCCTCGTTGAAAAGCTCCAGCGCGTGGGGCGAAAACAATTGCGATTGTTAGCGCTGCTCTGTTTTAGGCAGGAAGTAGATATGGAACAAAAAGGTGCAACTTCGTAAATCAAGCTGAATTCTTTTGCACAGCCGTGGCCATGGACTGCGAGACCTTCAAGGGGGGGTAAGGTTCACAAGGAGTTTTTGCATTACATCCCAGAATTTGGGAACAACAATCTTTGGTTTTGCTGTCTTTCAAGTTTCAGGTTTAAAGCTTTCAGCGGCAATTGCGCTTGGGATGTGGAGCTGTGCTGCTGCGTTGAAAAGCTCCAGTGCCTAGAGCGAAAACAGTTTTGATTGTTAGCGTTGCCTTGTTCTAGGCAACTGTACATATGGGTCTGGAGTAACTATGCTCGTGGAAAAACTCGCGGGATCCTTGGGCACCAAGATTTTCTTTGCAGGGTACTGTGCATGATGGCACCGTGGTTCGGTTTCAGCTCAGCCTGTTCTCTGAAAAAGCTTCTCCAGTACGAAGGTTTCTTCCAAAAGTCTTTGAACAATCTTTGAGACCTTGGCAAGCTCACGGAGAAGCGTCAATGTTTCGCTCTGAAGAAAAACGATTTCATGCCCAACTTTGTACTTGCGGCTTCCTGCCGGAACTGGGGTTGATCTCCCGGACCTCCGAACAAAACAAGGGACCACACACTTGACCTCATGAAACGACAAATGACAATGCAAACATGCTACAGGACAACATGAGAGGCGCCCGGGATAGCACAAGAAAACCACATGCGAGGCCACAAACAGCTGTTCAGCTATCCGATATAAACAATGTTTCCGGTAAGTGTATACGGGACGTGTCCTCGTTTGTTTGGCTTGACGTGGGGCCTGACCGCAAAAATCCGCAAAAGAACATCAGGACACATGCCACGTCGACCGACTTCATTCCTTGTACTGCTCGAAAATAGAATGTCAAAGGGCATGCATGGTTGCAGACATTGTGACAAGGCTCGGGATCTTGCGGCCAAAAATGTCCCAGAAGATCCAGCGGTGCTGTCGGTCACCACATTGTGGGAATATGGGACCCGGCCAGAAGCTGAACATCTGCTGCCCTGCCGTCGTCACAACGAGGAATGAGCAATCAAAGCCACTTTACTCGAGCAGCAGTTCCGAGTTGTGGTAGTTACCACAAAATGAAAATGCAAATAGATGCAAATAGGAAGACCTTTCTGCCGACCTGTTTAATTCAACGGCCCATGCTTGAGGAGCCTCATCAGTTCTGAACAATTGGATGGTACAGCCACAATCGAGCACCAACATGACCCCGGTGCATACGCTAGCGTTTGACACACTGTTTTGATGGGGAAACGCATAGCAAACTCAGTTATGGAAGCCCTCAAGAACCCAAAGGAGTAAGCATGCGTAGATGCCAAGCCCGCAGCAATGGGAAGACACAAAGCCACAAACATCAAACAAAAACACGACACCACAAAGAGTCAAGGATCCTCTGCGAACCCTTAGCACACACATACGGTGAGACAAGGAGCGCTACATTGCCCTACATCCTCCAGCATACCAAGGTGGGTGGGGAGGGTACGCAAAACATGCAAAAACTACATGTATCTACTAACATAATTCCATGATTTAGCTGCTTGTGGCTGTTCACAACAGTATCAACAGCGGTGCAAGTGTTGTACACAAAATGTTGCAACAGCTTGAGCAAACACAAGGCCAATTCTGAACGTTTTGATGTTACAGCTACAAGCGTGCACAAACATGGCTCCTGTGCACACACAACAAGCGTCTGACACAGTGCTTTGGCAGGGTGACGCATAGCAAGCTCAGATCAGGAAACCCCCAAGAATCCAAGGAGCAAGTATGCGGAGACGTCAAGCGCATGCAGAAAACTGCCGAAACATGTGTCAGACTCACCTACTGCTACTATGATGCCAACACCGTAAGCCTGACCGCACGCTGCACCGCAGATAGTCCGCAGAGGATCGCAGAGGCACATACGCCCAACGTCCGGCGACAAGCAAGCATGCCCACACAACCAGCTGATGGTAGGCGCGCGCACGACGGCGGAAGGTGAAGCCAACGGCGCACCGCCGGGCATGCAAGGCACGTCAACATCGCATCACAAGCCGCCAGTGGCAGCGCATTTGCAACAGACTTATAAGATACGCCGCGCGGTAGAGGCGGTTGCCATAGCAAACGCGGATCTGATGGAAAGAGCCGGAACATCCCTCTCACCTTCACACGACATAGCCAATGGAAGCCGGACGAGATACTCGGGCATCCTGTCAGAAGGCAGTGGGTCCGCCCATTCCGCCTGCTGAGCCAATCTGCTTTTATTTTCGTTATGACATTCTGAGATGTGGGTGCAACCTGCAACCCAAAGACACTGCAGTGCTCCGGGCTAAAGTTACGAGGCGCTGTTCAAAGTAACATAGAGGCATCCACGCATTGAGGTAAGATTAAAGCTGCTGCCAAACTGCTTGCGTCAATGAGAAATTAACTCATGTTAATTCCAAAGCGTGCGCAGTCAAGTCATTTGCAGTGGGTGGGCGACGGATGGTCAGCAGCGACTGCAGTTGAGCCAATCATGTCAGGGCTCGCGTGCAACGCCACGCCGAGCTCCGACCCGCCTAGTGACACAAAGAGTGCGTCGGCGTCCTTACTTCATGCTCACGTGCTGTCCAGTGAGCAGACAGTTCCTGCGTGGAGTGTGCTGCGGGTATATGGAGTCAGCTCGACATGCGCACGTCGGTCCCATTGTGGGCAAACGTTTGACAATCCGATGGATGTCAAGCTGGTTCAATTACAGGAAATGCATCTGAGTGAGCCTCCCATCTCGTCGGCTAGGGTTGGCGCTGGGACAGCCCGAACTCCCGTTGCTTCCTCTTCTTGCGCAGCATCCAGTGGTGGGCCCGGAAGGTCAAGCAATGTGTGCACATGCATGATTTCCACATGATTTCAACCCCCCATCATGGCAGTCGTGTGCTTGGGATTTGTGGTTGTTGTCGTAGAGTTGCTCTAGGAGTTTGCCGTTCCCGCCGGCTCCAATTTGTTTGTCTTTGCCCCCGCCCGTAAGCATGAGCCCTATTAAACTGCCTAGTGCTCTTGAACTTGCCGGGTAGTGCAAGTAAGGTGCACCCTACACAGCCCTGCGCCTCTGCCCACTGTTGGTCCTGTTTCGGTTGCTCGTTCTGAGATTGCTGGCCAACCTTTGCAGCGCCCTCTACTTGTGTCCCGTGAGTGGTATAGGTGACAGACCCTCTCCTTGTGTGGAGCAGCCGGGGCGGCCCATCGTTAACATGGACACTCGTGCTTCTACTATGTCGCGCGTGGCCTTGGGGGAACGCCCAATATCCGCTATTCACCAAAACAATTATGCCAAGATCAGGCCTCTCTGGGCAGAAATGACGATTGCCCTGAAGCAGGCCAGCCCCATCTCTTGGGCCATAGACACATCGTCGACAGTCGATAGCGCTCCTTTCCCGTGTACGACAGTGTACGCGACACCACCGCAACGCGTTACTTGGCAACTGTGAGGCGCTTGAATACTTTCATATCTTTGGGCGCAGCCTCATTGCCTCATGACCGCCTGTCCAAAAAATTGACACGGCCATCTGCTAAGATTCATGCTTCGAACTCTGTGACGGCAATTAGGTGGGTCACCCAGCTGCTCGAGCTGCCGTGGAACCCGTACTCCCCGTTATTTCAGGCTTCTGACCCTCGGGTCAAACCAAAGCTCGAGTCGCTTCCCTTGCTGCTAGGGTTTATCGTTAATTTCGTAGAAGGACAGCTGCGGAATGCGAACCTGGCGCGCCAAACACGAGTCTTTGTAAGTAGTCTTCTGCTTCCGGCGTGTGATTTCACGTGATTTTCTGACATGAGCCATGTTGAGTGGAAGTCGATAGCAGCGGACCGGATGAGGGATTTCATACCGCACTAAAACGTCTCAGCATCGCACACCGCGGGCATAGATTGATCCAGATTCCTGGGCCAACTGCAGAACTCTGGCGAGTCGTGGCCTGCATTGCGCTTGCACCTCGGTAATGTGTGGGAATCGCTGGCAGCTCGGTTCGAGCGGATGGATCTGCCAGCTCTCTGTTTGTGATGCGGTTTGAAGAAGAGTTTCTTTGAGCCGCCTTAGGATGCTGAATGAAGCTTTTTCAGGTGGTCTATCGGCTGGATCCTACACTCTTCATAGCGCTAAATGCACCTTCCTACCGGCGACAATCTATAAGAGTGATTCGGAGGGTGAACAGGATGATAAGTTGGAGGAGGTTTTTGGGGCCTCCTCACAAGAAATCACATGGCTGTGTTCGGGTCAATGGGCAGTCCATGTGGCTAAGAGGCAGGATGCTGGCAGTAAAACCATCAGGGCAGCGTGCGGAGCGTATCTCGCAGATCCTTTCTGTGTTTTACGCAGGGGCATGGTTGCGCCAGCGCTGCAGCAAAAGTCTGGCCATAGCAGACATGGCGCAAGCACACAGGGAGTTGTCTCCCACATGCAACTACAACGAACCGCAGCAACGCGGTCGCGAGAGTGGAGGCTTCGCCGCGCAAAGCCCCCAAGGCCCAAAACTGCTAAGTGGCAGACCACCTCGAGACCTCGAATCAAAGCCACGGCACGCCTTTCGCCGCAGCAAACCCCCTATACGCAGCACAGAGAAAATGTGGCCAAGGGATATGCATCCTGCTATACCACGCGACTGGTTGTCAGAACCACCTGCGTTGCTAGACGAGCCACAAGAACGTAAACACGAAACTAGCAACCAAGCTGAAGCTTGCAACACAACACGCTCAGGGGGACTGTTTGCGCGGCGTTGCACATGGCCTAAACAGGGTTCGCGAATCTGTGGTAGCGCCAAATTGCAGTCACGCTAGCAAGGGCTTGCTGTTTTATGTTTCACCTCGCGAGCTGTGAGTGTGTCTGTTTTGCCAGGGCGGAGATCTGCCCTTGACACTATAGCCAGCTACAGGTACATGTTCGCTTTCTGCTTTGCGTGTGCACGTCTGATCATCTTGGGTCGCAGCCCACAGTGTCTCAAGTCTGCAACGGGCGTGTAGCTTAGGTCTGCGCGTGAGAGTTCGGATCACGCGCCTTGTTTAGATTATGCTACTGTAGTTGTTTCATGTCGAGCTGGACGCGCCGGAACCAAAAGCCGAGCTTATCAGCAATGTTTTTTAGCGGTCATGTGCTGTCATTGTCAGTATAGAGCGCGCAGATTTGAGCTGTTCGTTAGCTTGGCTTTCATGGATGTCTGGCAACAATGGCCTGGTGCTGATGCCTAGGATGCGTGGCAGTCGCGCTCGCCCTCTGCAAGCTTGAGCAAGATAAGAAGACACCGATCGCGTGGCAACTTCTCGCTGAGTCCGGCATCGCAGAGTGACTATGAGGCGCTCGCCTCCTGGAGTTTGGCGTCGTGGCCGCGGACCTTGCAATCTTCATCGCAGGAGTTTAGCCAACATTTACGGTCATTTACGCAATGGCTCAAACGAGACCTTTTGAAGGGAGAAGTTGACCGTTTAAAAAGTGGCGCGGAGCGGAGATTCTGTGTGGAAAATTAAAGGAAGGGAGATGACTGGTGGTCTTCCCATGGCTGCATGCAACGGATCCTCAGGTTGTCAAACCACTTCAGAGACAGATTGGGACGGATGTGCAATTAACCTTGACCTGGCTCTTTTTCCCGAAAGCGCTGCGAAGGGTTCCTCGTCAAAAAGCTGTAGCCTTGCAGGTACCACAGCACTCACACCACTCACATACACCACGCCACAGTCTACACAGCACCTACACCGCTCACACACACACTTGAGTTTCAGTCACAAGGACAAGAACATACATACTACGCAGGACACATGATCACTACTTGTGGATACCAGCTGCAAGCCTGTTGCCCAGGTACTCCACAACACGTTCCTATAGCAGGTACGTTTTCCTGATCTTATCAAGTGGAGCTTCGTTGGCGACGGCCACTTGATAGACCCCGTCGCCCCCCGCATACATGCAACGAAACGAAAATGAGTTTCTCCACCAATCCCACATGAGACACTGATCAACACCTGCCAGCCCTTAGTCACAGGGATCGTCACACACACACACCAGGCCAGCACTTACATCGCTCGCCTTGCACGTACCACAGCACTTACACTGCGCCACAGCACTTACATCGCTCGCCTTGAACAGACCACAACACACCACGCCACTTCTCCCGTCTATTCTCTCTTACTTCTAAAGCCGGTGTAGGGTTGGCGAAAATCGTCGGAGCGCACCCTCTGCGGGTATCGTGCGCGTCGCATCGCTCTTGTTGTGGCGCCGTGCGAATTTTACCGCTAACCGGCGAACCCTCTGCGGGGATCGTGCGCGTCGAATCGCGATCGTTGTGGCGCTGTGCGAATTTTGTCGCTAACCGGCGACCGTCTGCAGGGATCGTGCGTGTCGAATCGCTCTCGTTGTGGCGCCGTGCGAATTTTACCACTAACCGGCGAACCCTCGAAGCGTTCTCAAAAACCTTGGTGTTTCCAGGAGCGTTTCCCGGGTGTTAGTCACAGCATGGATCCGGTCTGGTTACTACGCAAGAAGTGTCAGCCCAGAAGTTGCGTCAAGCCGCATGCAACGAGGTACGAGGCATGATTGCTCGCTCTGATTGCCAAGCAGGTCAGGATCGCTCCTGGCAATTTCTCCCCTGCAAACTCCGACCCTAGGAGGAGAAGGGCGCCTGTGCGTGAGATCCCGGGTTTCAGCATCGGTAAATGCCTCACGCAGGAACTTCTGAGTTTGCAAGCCGTTGCAATTACGCTTTGCGGCGGCGCGCATCTTCATAGCTTGAAGGAGATGAGTCGGTGCTTCGTCAACCGTTGCTATGAGCGTAACCTCGCTGAATTTCTGCTCCGTGGCCCCACAATTGCAGAGGCTCAGATTGCAGACCAGCAGTTGCAGCTTCAGATTTCTCCCGTGCGCCATGAAGAGCACTGGACTATGGATGAGGCAACCCATGAAGTTGTTGCGGTTCGCTCTGAGCTACAGACATTGCTGACGCCTCGCCCTGTTCTCGGATGCAGGACGGTTACGGCCGTGCTTTCCGCAAGGGTCTTGGCAAAGGTGGCCGGAAAGGCAATGGCAGGGGCGGCCAAAAAGAGAGCGACAAGGGCGATGGCAAGGGCAAGGATGCGTTCATGTCCGCGCGGTGTAGCGTGTGGGGCTACAATATAAGCAGGCAATCAGAGGCGCAACCTTTGCAAAGATGATTAGTTGGGGACATGTGCCCGTGACAAGCGCCGTTTTGGTCACGGCTGCGGAGTCATTGTGGGGAGGGGCGGGGGCGCGTGGGAGCGCACACGCCTGCCGAGCATAACGGCGTTGACAGGAAGGGGTCACACATGCCTTGCTTGATGATTTTGGTGTAGTGTCAGCAGATTCGCTTGGGTTGGCGTGTTAACCCCGCGTCGCGCAGTTTCAGGTTTGCTCTAAGTTCACTGGGGACACAAGCCGAGGCAATACCTCTGTCCGGGGTTTACGTCGTGTGGGTTGGGGCAAAGGAGGGCCGGTGCGCCTGAAGTTTCGAGATTTGAACCTGCGGTTGCTAGGCATTCTGCGTGTGAGCAGGTTTTTTGCAGCACGCGCAGCATGCGCAGAGGATGATGAGGCTGAGCCCGCGTCATCATCAGGGGCAGAGGAGGAAAGCTGGCTGGGCTCACACATAATCCATGGCAGTTCTTTTGTCAAACACTCTCGACGTACAACAGTTGCATGCAGCCGCCAAGTGGGCTGCGAGTCATGGCTCTGTAACGCGCTCCGTGGAACATGACGTCTTGCCCCTGTCATCTTAGGGGTAGAAGCACAAGTGGCTACATCCGCAACGACTGTACACTGTAGACACTATGCCTGGGCAGCCGCTCGCTGCTGCCGTCTGGGTTGTGAGTAGTGGTTTTTTTGCAAGACCCAAGGGACGATGACGTGTGACGTTTTGTCAGTGTCACCGTGGGCAGCAGACGAGGGCTTGATGGAATCGCATATACAGCCGCGGCCTGATCAAAGACTTTTGTTAGTCTGTCCTGCAACGCCAGCTGCGGCTGACCATCTTGCCTTATCAGATTGGGTTGCTCTTCCTGCCCTGGTTCTCGGGCACGCATATCTTTGCAACGGCCGCCTCTGCAGTTGCCAGCAGCGCCGCGTTTTTTCCAAAACTATAGGTTCGGGCGCCGCACGCCCACTTGCCTTGGCAGCTGTTGCGCAGTTACATGACTTGCTTGATGTGGCATTCTTTGAGCAGATTTTGCGTCTTGCCTTTGCTGCCATGGAGTATGGTTCCCTGCCCTGCTGTGAAGATAGCTGACTGAAGCTGCACCCGGGAGGCTGCTAAGATGTTGCGGCGGAGCCACGTGTTCGGCAAAGCCGCGCCATCTTAAAACATTCCATTGCCATCTTATATGCCGTCTAGCAGTCTGGAGGGCATGTGGGCTTGGAACTTGGAACAGCCGCGTAACAGCATGTCATGGTTCGAGCCTGCCGCGCAGGCTTCATGTTGGAGGTCATTGTAGCTGCAGCCTGTGCCCTTGGCACGCCGTTCGACAAACAGTGGCTGATTGCCTCACTTGCAGGTCCGTTCAGTCGTTGCAATCCGTCTACCCGCGCGTAGCAGGATTCCATGACTCGTTTGCAAGGGAGTCAGATGGTTTTGTTTCGCATAAGACAGTGACTTTGCCTGAGACCATTCGGCTGCTTCATGCCTCCCCGTGCGTCCCGTGTCATTTTTTCTTGGGCTTGTCAAGACGGAAGGAGGCGGGATTTACTTGGGCAGTTCCTGACTGGGCTTCGCCACCCCTGATGTCTTTAAATGTGTCACGCGTGTGACGTCGGGATCTCATGTTTGCCTCCACCACGGACCTCCTCTGCGCCTGCGTACGCAAGTCGCCGAGGCTGTGCTTATAGCCATTGTTCTCTGAGAACGAGGTTTCTGCTTTGCGGCGTTGTTGGGCGAATAGGTTTTGTGAGCGGCTTTGCACAAGAGATTGACTGGTCGGTGGCTCTGAGAGAGCCCTATAGGTGCACTTGAGCTGCTGGCTCAGGCTTTGCAGGACCGTGATGTACACCTGTGGCCAGCCTTGCANNGTACTGGGGTCGACATCCCTCCCCAGTAGTAACTTTTATCCTGTGGCGAAATTGCAGACCCCGCAGATTTATGAAGATTTCAGGATTCACTTCTGGGAGCAAGCCGTGCGCCGAATCCGGGTCCACCCCTCCTAGACGAAACGAAATGATGCAATCCGAGTTGCAAGCCGGATATCTGTGGATTCTAAGGGCCCCAGTCCCTGGGCGGAAGCCCCGGCTCATCATCGATCCGACCGTCTCGCCCAGAGATTCCAAAAGCCCTTAAAT
>CAJNIZ010001692.1:31320-46340 GCA_905231905.1 Symbiodinium pilosum
GCACAGCAGTCTGATGCACTCATGCACACTTACAAGTAGTAGTAGTAGTAGTCGGAGTAATACTAGCAGTAGTAGTAGTATAGTAGTAGTAGTAGTAGTAGTAGTCGTAGTAGTACTAGTCGTAGTAGTAGTAGCAGTAGTAGTAGTAGTAGTAGTAGTAGCAGGCGTAGTAGTAGTAGTAGTAGTAGTAGTAGCAGTAGCAGTAGCAGTAGCAGTAGCAGTGGTAGTAGTAGCAGTAGTAGGAGGAGGAATACAAGTAATAATACTAGAAATAGCAATAGGTGGTAGTAGCAGTAGCAGTAGTAGCCGTACCAGAACTTCGATCCGTTCCCTGCAATTACATAAGCTCCTATGACAGCTTCTGCGCAGCCCTAGTGCGCAGCGCCTGAGGCCTCAATGTTCCATCATCATGATTCAGTAAACAGACCATGTCCAACTGGACCAAGGAGCCTTGCTGCTAAGGTGCAACGTGTCCTCGCGCCCGTTAGTTCCTGAAGCTAGAAACTTGAAGCCGTAGGGGTAAAGCTGTTTCTATTTTGGACTTGAGTTTCAAACATTAATTACCTCAGAAAAATTTCGCACCGCAGCACATCCTACAGTCATCAAGGGATCAATTTCGCTCTCATAAATACCGCCGGCTGCGGCCATCAACAGATTCTCCTTGCCTACCGCAACACCTTTAACACACAAAAAAAAGTGTTGGGCCCCGACAAACTCCATTTCGTCAGTCACCCACAATCAAATGTCACCACGCCTGCGCAAATTGATGGATTCGCCGCGCCGGCTGCAAAACCGACGTACATCGACATGGCATCAACTGCGACCATGGAGCTCAACAAAAAGTGTCCCTACCAGCGTCTTAAATCCACAAATATGTCACTGCCCCCCATGTTTGACGTCGTCCTTGCTAACACATTACACAAAACAAGAAATTCTCATCTGCGCCCCATCATACTCGTCGGGGAGGCGTTTCATCGCTCATGGCAAATGGGCTTTCCAACCCGCCCATCCCCCCATTAAGGCTTTCAGGCCACCCCACTGGTTTTAGGGTAAATTTCAAGGCTTCGGGCTACCACCCCCCAACTCGATTCTCCCCCCCCCCCTCCCCGCTGATTTTAAGGATTTAAGATCTTTGGAGATCTTGGGCTTTAATTAGGGCGTTCAGGCTTTGTAGGGTTCGTGTGGGTTCAAGGTCAGGATTTGGGCTAGGCTGGGGGTTGGCACCCCTCTCCTTTTTCAAAATGCTTTCGAGGCCTTAGGGAATTTGAGGCTCAGGGGCGCAGTGAGAAGGTTCAGGGTGTTCAGGATGAAACGTTACCCCTTTCAGGGTGTTTTGGCATTTGGGCTTTGGGGGTTTTCAGTTTTTTTAGCTTTAGGCTGCTAGGGTTTAGAGTCCTGGGGCTTGTGGTGTTGCGGGTGTAGCGTGCTTGGGGCTTGGGTTTTAAGGTCTTGGGTTTCGGGCTGGACCTCGGCTTCAAGCTTCCAGTACTTAGGGTGGAATGCTACTCCTTTAGCGTCCCCGAGTACACCTTCTTCACAGTCAAGCTCGGCATTTTTTACCGGTAGCCAATACCACCCCCCCTGAGATTGACCCGAGCGTGCACTACCTCTCCTAAGGAGCACAGTAAGCAGGCGAGCGGGTGTCTCTTTTCCTTCTAGGCGCTACTCGAGTATAGAATCCCTGAAACCTTGAGAGCGAGCACAACAGACATGCAGTTGTGTCACATGAGCTGTACATGGACTGATAGCAAAGCAACAGGACTGAAACTAACTCTCCCCCCCCCAACATCCCGCGCCACAGTCTACACCAGCCCTGCGTTTCCCGGTCCCCAGTAAACCTCACAATAAAAAAGTCACTCCCCAAGTTTACTTCAGAGTCAGTTCCAATGATTCGGTGTGGGCACGCCGTCACATAGCCATCAAGAACCTCTTGTCTATAGACAATCTAAGGCAAACCAGACGCGGCATCCAGCAGTCAGCGCAATGACTACCGAGGTTCCAAGCATGATGTGCTGCCATTGTGGTCGGCTGTCCTTGTTTGATCTTGGAGGTCGCGACACAAGGGGGCACGGGCCCAGCGACAGGTTTGAAGATGGCATAGGCTTGAGGTTTGCAAATTGCACCTGGTCAAACACCTGCACCGAGACCCCAAGCATCCCAACTCTGAAATCATCGGCACCCAACTTGTGGCGTGTTTCGGGATGCGAGTGTAACGCCTGTGGATTTTCAGGCGTGATGCTGGGTAGAGGTGGAACCTAGTAGTGGCAACATCTAGGATTTGAGGTTGAAGAGGTGCAAAATGAGTGACTGTTGGAAGCAGTCAATGCTCATATCAAACGTGCATCTCAAACAGTGACCCATATCAAGATTTCCTACTCTATACATATTTCGCCTAGAAACCACTGGTGCCAGCAATGGCAACTGTTGAGCCCGCAGGATCTTGTTTGCCTCCTCTGCTGCATGGTCGACGTAGTCGGCCCCCGCAAGCGTGCACAGTGTGGCGTACCAGTCGGAAATGTGAATGACGCCTTGAAGTCTTTCAATGTTTTTGCGAGGCATGAAGATGCAACAAACTGGAAGCCTCAGGCACAACATGCATGTCATGCCTTGATTTGCAGCTATCAATTGTGTTGGGCATGCTGCCGAACTGCCATTGAAGGTACTCCCACGCTTTTCCACAGGAACCGCTCCACCTCCAATGAAGGCGTTGGTGCGCACGCCTCCTCCCCAGTTGGATGGCGTTCAGCATTAGGGGCCTTTAGGGTCTGGGCCGCAGGCTCCGGGGCAATTTACATCTTTTAATATCTTTTCTGTCAGTGTCCTTCCCAGTCTGTGTACTTGCCAGACTTGAGCGGATAATTGTTTCCGTTTTCCTTAGTTGAGACCGGTGAATCCATGCTTCATGCGCTGCCTGGCCATGTTCGATAGCAGCATAGTCTCGTATAGATTAACTCCGCCACCGTTGTCTGAGAGGTAGACGATCAGGAGGTTGTCCTGTGTCGGCCAGCACCCTAGAAAAAACATGAGTTTGAATAGTCTGAGATTAAGGCTTTGGGTGTAGGACTTGGGGGTATGAGCTCGAAATGTTCAGTACTTCTCCACAGAAGCAAAGGGTCATACATGCCCTTGTCTTTGAAGGCCAGTATAAGCTTGCCGAGCACGGTGTCCATGTGCAGCTGCAGAGCCTCAACGCATGGGCCATGCAAAGTTTGAGACGACTGTAATCAACAATAAACCAATTCAATGCTCCTTGCGGAAAGCCCTTGAGTGCCACAGACTCTGACGAGACTGCATACTCTGGCCATATTAAGGAATTCTGCGTCTAGTCCAGGAGACCAAGCCCCTAGCTTTCAACAGCCAGGATTGTTCAAGGGGTTGATGATCATGTTGGGTGTTGGCGGGAATTCGTGGTTTCGTCGCCCTCATAAGCCCAACCTCTGGCCTGCGATTAATGCCATCCACCGAACCGGAAAAAGAACAATTCAACCAAACGGTAGACGAGCGGCAGCCATCTCTTTGCGCTGCAACGTCCACGGGAGTGCTCTTGCCACTCCTGTCTGCGCAACCATGTCATCCAACCTTTGCATGTAAGCGGCTGGCACTTCCATTGCAGAGTGGACCTGGCGGACAGAAACGGTGAGTCTGCAAGGGCTCGAGCTTGTGAACAGAATTTTGCCATGGGGTGGAATTCGCTGCCATGTCTGTGTGTTCACCAGAAAATGGCAATCAAAACAATTGCTCTTGGGAGCCAGGATACCGAGCGCGACGCATATGTGAGAAACAGCTGTTTCTTGGAGTCATGCGTGCGGATAATCTTCGCAGCGTACTTCAATAGCCTCTGCTGTTGGCATGTAGCGCCAGGCTTGCTGGTAGCAACCCTGTGGATCATTAGACAACGTGGATTGGGGCTGGCAACATGTTTGACGAGCAGGTTGCAAATACAGGCTTGAGCGTGGAGTGAATGATCTGAAATTAGCGAGCACCTGCAATTCTGCGATCGCATGCCTGGGTCAAATTTCCAAACCTTCTTGGATCACAGCTCTGGCTGCCTGCGTCCCGAAATACATCCTGTTGTATCCTGTTGTTGACATTTTGTCTTGAACGCCTCTCGGCGTTTCTCTTTGCCGTTGCAGTGGAAATTGCGCATTCATGACCTTGCTTCCTGGGGACAACAAGGCTTGGAAACAGACTTTTCACTGCAAGTGATAGGAGTGGTTTCCGGACTTCGACAAAGGTCATATTGGAAAACAGAATTCGGAATCGCCATCATCACCAATTTTGCTGCAAGCTTCTCGACACTAAATCTTGTCTTCTCATGCTTGTTGTACCTGACGCTGACATTCGCGACAGTTCCTTTATCAAAAGAAGCTCACATTCGGGTAGCCGCGGTCAGGCGCAAGAAGGAGGAGGATCCAAACAAAGTTTGTGTATTCCTCGTTGCGTTTTTCAGATGGCCAACGCGTGGAGCTCTCCTCCCTATCCTTCGATGGGATCTGCCTTCGGGGGGTGTGTTACGCAACAAAAACATGCAATGATGACGTTCCATTCGCAGCTCTTGCCGCAGGGTTTCTTAGTTCTTGATCTTTTTCCTGGCTGGCAAAATGGCTTAGCACCTTGGATCCGATCGCACAACACCTAGATTCTGATTCTGAAATTCCTCTGCCCAGTAGCCTGCTTCTTGCAGTTCCAACTCTTCGATCCTACTATTCGACTGGCACCATGGCACCGCACGACTGTGCGAAAGCATCAAGCAGCAGCAACAGAGACATGTAGTTGGTGCACGGTTCATGTTCCGCCGTGGTACAAACCCTACATGCGGGGTATGCAGGGGGTTTTCGTGAGGTGCGGTGGGAATTTCGTTCGTGTTTCAAGCATACGGTAACCAGCGCATCCATGCCCAAACATAATTCCGTTCGTGTTCCAAGAGCATACGGTAACCAGTGCGTCCATGCTCAAACCATAATTCCGTTCGTGTTCCAAGAGCATACGATAACCGTTAACCAGTGCATCCATGCCCAAACCATATAATTCCGTTCGTGTTCCAAGAGCATACGGTAAGCAGTGCATCCACGCCCAAACCAGATTTCCGTTCGTGTTCCAAGAGCATACGGTAACCAGTGCATCGACGCCCAAACCATAATTCCGTTCGTGTTCCGAGAGCATACGGTAACCAGTGCGTTCATGCCCAAACCATAATTCCATTCGTGTTCCAAGAGCATACGGTAACCAGTGCGTCCATGCTCAAACCATAATTCCGTTCGTGTTCCAAAAGCATACGTAGCCAGTAACCAGTGCATCCATGCCCAAACCATAAATCCGTTCGCGTTCCAAGAGCATACGGTAACCAGCGCATCCATGCGCAGACCATAATTCCGTTCGTGCTCCAAGAGCGTACGGCAACCAGTGCATCCATGCCCAAACCAAAAATCCGTTCGTGTTCCAAGAGCAGCCAGTAACCAGTGCATCCATGCCCAAACCATTAATCCGTTCGTGTTCCAAGAGCAGAGGGTAACCAGCGCATCCATGCCCAAACCAAGAGCATATGGTAGCCAGTGCATCCATGCCCAAACCATAATTTCGTTCATGTTCCCAGGGGTTCTTGCGGGCCCTCGAAGGACGGCTCTGACAATCTGTGAGCACAGCGAAGCACTCCGTCCTAACGACGACGTTGTTCGCTTGGGGATTTCCATGCTTCATCTTATGGTATGCTAAAAATACTTATAATTTCCAAGCGATCCGCCTCCTGTCTGCATTTCTCTTGGACCTCGAGTGGCTTTCGAACCACGACGGAATACGCACCGTGGACCTAGCTGCACAAATTTGTGCCTCAATCCGAACCATGGAATGCCAACAATGTCAAAGTGGGTCACACCTCGATGGGCCCTCTGCCAAGCAAATCGAGGTTGGCTACTGCAAGGCTTAAGTCTTAAGCTTAACCTAACTCGTGTCTTAGCGCGCGAATAACTGCAGCATGTTCAACTTGCTCCGCTGGGACCATGACTGGACCATGCATTACTACTTCGCCAGTGTACATGTCTTCAGGGCAGTAGAAAGTTCTTCAAAGTTGCGTTTGTGCAGGCATGTCTCAAGCACTAGTATGCTCCAGGTATCTCCAGGCAATTGGTCATTGTTGCAAAGTACACACGTAAGGGGGCAGCAAAAGCCACAACTTTGACATCAACGTGACCCTGATTTTGGTGTCCGTTCTCTGACTGAGCGATGCCAAAAAGTAATGCAAAGCTGCTCAAAAAACCCTGATTTCGGCCTGGGCTCGGGTCGGACGACTCATCACAAGTCACGGATGCGTGGCTCTTGATAGGACTTGCTTCAAAAAGTGTGCTCCTAGACCTGGCGAATGCTGCACAGTACAGAATACAAGCCTCCAGTCGGCAGATTTGTGCTTTTGCTAGGCGAAGCTGTGCATGATCGAAGCTGTGGGGACGAAGAGCCAGAGTAGGACCAGGCTCACTCCCAAGTGCTTGAGCAACTCGACAACGCGTCAGTCCCCCTCCTAATCTTCGCTCCTACTCTTCGAACTCCAGGAACGACAGAGAGTGGGAGTAGCAAAGCATACATGCAGGAGAGGTGTGATCCTGGCTGGGAAGAGGTCAAGGCTGACTTCGAGGTGGAGATCCTACAGGGCAAGACCATCGCCCAGCAGAGTCTGTCGAGAATATGCTCATCATCTGGATGTGACATTTTGCAGTGATGTAAGGTGGTGGGTTGGTTGCTCACCCCTGACAAGATCATTGCGGAGTGTCAAAAAAGAAACAAAGGGAGCGCAGGGCAGACTTTCAATCCCCAGAGCCTTAGGAAATCCTGGCCCTGTGGATGCAGCTCCAGGTCCGCTGCATAGCATTTTCTAAGCTCCCTATATGCTAGAATGCAGCAGAACACAGGGGACCGAAGAAGCAATGCATATGCTATCATGGCACATTAGTCAGGAAGGCATCATATGGAGTGCATGCACAAAGCTATTCGCCCAGGATCATAGATGTTCGGCATTGACATTACTTGATTCGAACCAGGCATCCTACAGGGTAATGCGGCCGCTACTAGCGACACAGGAATCGGGGAGACTGCTGGGACATTGTGAACAGACTCCCGGAGGGCACTGATAAGGAAATCCGCGTTCAGAGTGCCGTGACCACGGCTGGCATGGCGAGATTCCTCCAGCAGATCTTGCCCAGGCTGACACGTGGCTTTATTTCAAGGGCGCATATCCCTCATATGAAAACGTGTATCAGAATCAGACCAGGAGATTCTATCGCGGAGGCTCTGCAGCCTCATGAGACTCCGCGAGCACATGCAGCCACAGATTGATATCTGTTACTGTATGGCCGGAGCTTGAAGCCGAACGGGCCTTTTGCAATGCTGATACGAAGGCCGCTGCCTTGGTGGAGGTGGAGGTGTCAAGCGGCGGCGAGATACTTAGAAACATCCGCTCAATAACTTTTTGTGTGCAGTCCGTGCGTCATCGACCATGGTGTAGGAAAATGCAACTGAATCCTGCACTCCGCGGGCCAAAGAAATCAAGGCTGAGTGGCACCAGTCCGTCCGGCTGAGATGGCTTTTCAGGTGGTTAGCTTACCCGCTGAGACTTTACCCCGGGGGGAGGCAAGGGAGAGCTAGACAACAAGCTCTCGGTGTGGGGGCAAGTTGGGGCATCACGGCCTCCCACACCCATCAGAAAATCCAGACAAGGCGCCCAGCCCGCGCTCTTCAGAAAAAGGGCCCTCCACGTTACTCCAAAAACCATGGTGCCTCTGCCCGGAGGCACCTTCTTCCGAAATTTCCAACAATTCATCCGCCACCGCACATGTGTGAACTTCATACAGTCTACTTAGCAGTTCAGTTGCTACTCGTGCCTGTGCTATGCCAGGTCACCTATACGAATACCATCAACCTGACACCAGAAGAGGCCGCCAAAACTAACTATGACGACAACACATCGAGGAACATCGGTAGCGGATTCTCTGATCATATCTTCAGAACTGATCCCTGATTTTATCCTTGAGATCAGGAGCATCTCATCTGCATAGCAGCTCTCCGGCCAGCAGAGGGAGATGTTGCTGTCCAGACAGCCAGTGGCATTGACGAACAGCGGCTTGCCCAAAGAGGCGCGGACGTTGCAGCCCAGTTCCCTGGCCACCTCAAGAAAATTCAATGTTGCAGAGCCTTTGCCGGGCTTCTTACCTGAATATATGTGGTTCAGCTTCAGGTCTTCGGGTTGGTTCGGACGCCTGACCATCCCGCTGCTGGCTGGAAGACGGCTAGCTGCTCATGCAAGTTGCGGAGGGCAGTCGCGCTCTATGGCTGATGTAACGTTTTTCGAAAAAGAAACACATGCAGCTGCCTCTAGATCTTCTCGGAAACACTCAACACAAGGGCCTCTCAAGACTGCCCAATTGAATTCTTCAATTTGAGCAACTTGCCTCCCACATCCTAAGAACCTGGAGAAGGCATGTGCTTCCAATGTTTGACCTAAGCTTTCAAGCCTGACATGCAGGCTGTAGCTGTACTTGTCTGGGACAGATCTTGTAGCAAGCTCTGTGCAAACTGCAGCATTTCAAACAAGATCACAACTACCAATATTTGTTTGGATTTGTCGTGTTCAAGCTAATTAGCCTCTAGGGTGAAAATGTCCACCCTTTTTTCGAACAAAACGCTGCATGCTTTGCCCGACCCCAGTCAAACAATCTCGCCGCCATCCCACCTGATGACCCACACGGGCGCGGTATGAGGCATTGTAGAGCGAGAAGTCACGGAACTTGTTCAAACAAACATCCAAAACCACATCATCGGTCACCTCCAATGTCAGGACCATGTTCGGGCACAGGCATGTAGTAACTTAGGTTTAGGATTTGAGACTTCAGGTTCGCGGCTGATGGTGCAGGTTCTAGGTGCCAGCTTGCGCCGGGCTGCGTTGCTTATGTTGCCTGTTGCAAGTCCATGGCCTTGGGTGCAGAAAGGTTTCTGGTCCAGTGGTTTGGGCATGTCATGGCGTGTTTGGGCTAAGCGAACCAAGTCTGGGAATGTAGAGCACTTGCTGCCTGTCTCAAGCTGAGAGCTTACGCGATGACATTGCTGCGACTCCCACAAGCATGTGCGGTGCTGTTGTCTGATGGCAGCGTGCAGAATACTGCAGAAGCACGTTCCACTCGCAATCCCCACCCTCACATGATCCTCAGCTCAATTCCGCACATTGCGAGTTTACAGCCCTGTACGGGATAGGGTGACCTCACAGAAAAAGAAGATGAAACTATGCAGAGGCTTTGTTGAATGGCTTATTCCCCACCCTCACAGTGGGGTTGTTAGCTTTAAAGTCTATGCCGTCCTCGCCCTCCGCGCGAGGCCTGACTGCAGTGCTCAATGGCAATGTATCCCTGCAGTGCCCAACCGCAAAGTATTCCTGCAGTGCCCAACCGCAGAGTATCCCTGCAGTGCCCAACCTCAGAGTATCCCTGCAGTGCTCAACCCAAGTATCTCTGCAGTGCTCAATGCCAAAATGTCCTTGTCGTGCCCAGCCCTTGCAATGCCGAATTCCACAGCAATTGCCCCTGCAGTGCCAAACTGCAACTTTCTTGCAGTGCATTTGCAGTGGTGCAAGGAAGACAATTTAGGGGGAGCGGGGGGGGCCAGGGAAATATTACATTTGGTGCAATAACGGGCTTTAGGGTGGGGATGCTCGAANNGACCACGCAGGGAAACCATGTCAGCCCTGTCACAATTGTTTGTCATCAGCACCGCGCAAATTTCCCGCATCCGCGTCAATTCAGACCCGAAGCCTTCCACAAAGGCCTGTTTCTGGTTACGGAAATGCCCGATGCAATTTTCCCGCTTGGCCAGAATAACTTTGGAACAACCCCCCCCGCCCCCGCAAACACTGGAATGCAAAAAGATAATCTCCAGCGCAAATAAGGGCACCGGATGTATCAAACAACAACTTCATCAGTCGAAACATACGCAATTTTCAGAAAATGCTAGGAAGAAATGTTCTCTCAAACACCTACTTTGGCTTCCAAGCTAACTTACGTAGCCTCCCCGCCCACCATCCAATTGCAGCCGCAGGAAGTTTGACATGCGTGAGTCCTTAGTCGACCTTCATTTTTTCAATCTGCTTTCTGCTTCTGCCTGGGGCTCGCAGGTAAGCAGTCAGCGGAGAGTCGATGCAATGAATGCATACTAAACAGTAGTAGTTATTGCTCCCAAAAGTCTACCTAGCTCTCCATACCCCGAANNCCCCCCCCCCCCCCCCCTTAGATGGCGTGCCTTGCCATGGCCTTTGGTCCAGGCATCAATTCCTCCTTGCAGAAAACCCAAGAAGCTGTCATAGCCTCTTCCCAGCGGTGTGTGTTCCTTAATTGCAGGAAGGGCCTTGCCGTTTGGGTTCTGCGGCCGCAATCGACTTCAGGTTTCAGCCTTGCACTTTGGACATTGACGGGCCCCCAAGGTGTCATCATAACTTATGTCTCAAACGACATTCTGCTTCATATGGCCAATGGCGGATGCGGCAGCGGAATCGGCCGAGGATCTGGGGTTGCATAGCCTGCGTCCCACTTGCCCACATAGTGAGTTGCATATCCAACCTGCGCATGGCTTCAAGCATTCCCACTGATACCCAATGCTCCTAGCTTAGCATCTAATGGACCTCTCCGCGCAAACCGTGATGAAAAAAGAGTTTAACTACGTTGTTTGCAAGTCCAGGATGCATCAGCTGCTCTTTACTCTACTTTTTCTATCATGATGCACCTCACCCCTGATGGGGCATGCTCCTGCTTTTGAAGTCGGCAAAATTCCAGAAAAGGTTGCCGCAATATCCATGCTTTTCAAACATGCCTGTCGTGAGTTGGCAGCTCGAACAAACTAGAATTCCTGGTGCGAAGTCCATGCCTGTACTGGGAGTATGTCATAGAAAGCATGTGGATGCTCCTGCTTGAAGCGACTTGGCCTCGGGGTGTGAAGCTACGCCTCAGCATTCGACGCCTTGGAGACCACCTATACTTCACATGGCCTATCAGGGCTATAAGCCAGAAGTGTCGCTGCAACGCCAGGCGCATCATCAGCAGCAGCGGCGACATCAACCTCCAACGCCACCATGGCCAGCACCAGCAGCACTGATTCCAGCACTCCAGCGCCGGCAGCCCGATCTTGCGGCCAGGCGCACCGCTGCCATAAGAAGCACAGAAATACAAATACTGACAAGCACCACCCACGACCCGGGCCACCGCCCCAGCCATCCCATCCGATGGACCCGGTGCCATCTTTCAGGCCCTATGCTGACACTGCTATCATGCTCACCGGAATCTGGTGAACAAATGTCACAACAAATCTCAGCCAGTTACAGCGCAGCACATTCAAGCATGGACAACTCATTCAAAAAGCAAGATCAAATCACTCTCATATCTGTACTCTAATATCCTGCTTGCAGGTAATCTAATGCTCTAGTAGAATCTAGTGCTTTGACAAGACCCTTCTTGTCAGTCCTGCTCTTGCGAGAATTAAGCCTGTCCTGACCAGGAAAATTTTGTAACAAAAAGTCCCTACCCGCGCTGTCCTCAAGGCTAAGCCATGACAAGCTTGTACACCGAAACCTTGATACCACTGAGCTCCCTTGGGCCTCCTGCAGCTTGCGTGGGAATGCCGTCATGTTGCCTTTGCTTTTGTCAGCGGTGGAAGACACGTGGATATCCACAGCTTTGTTTGCGGGAAAATGGTCATGAATCTAACCTCAAGTTCGTGCTTGTAACGCTGGAGAGATTCTCTGTCAACATCGGATACTCAGAGCGACTGGTGGCACAATGGACTGTTACCATCTCACTGCCTCAGGAAATCAACGCGGTAGTTTGAACCTGAAGTCTCCTTCGCATGAGTTGCCAACAGCATCCCTTAGCAAAGAATTGGTCACACCCCAGCTGTCAGAGTGGTAAATAAGCGGGCAGAGGCCGGCACAGCCATTGGTCATCCCGCCCGCAAATTCCAAAACACCGCTGAGTCCGAGACATCCACAGATGCATTGCCTCCACTTTTCGAGGCCGCCTGCCTCCCTCAAGCATGGACAGGCGCTGAAATCAAACAAATGCCTAATCCCTGTGCATGGACTACTACGCTGCCAAGGGTACGAGGTATGCCGAGAAAGCCAGAGACGTTGTCAGAGCGATTCCAGAACATTTGGGCGTTGGACACGCCTGATGCCGAGCACTCCTACATTAAGATTCGGCATGGGTTCTGGAATGGTCAAGGGCTTCAGCATGCTCCACATGTCAACATAAGCCCCACTACGAGCCTCCGATGTCTGCTCGAAGTCACAGTAAGTTGTTTTAATTGTCTGCTCATCTTCTCAACATGCAGCCTGCGAATTGTCAACAACCTAGTCGGCTTTACGCTCGATGTCTCCACCAGATGCATTAGCCCATGCATTCTTATCACGCAAAAGGGCAATGCTTGTTACATACGCAAATCGGACCTTGTCTTTTGGCATGAGCGCTCTGGAGTGGGAAGATTCCACTTTTATCTAAGCCATGAGTTTTGTCAAACTTGATTTCAACAGCAAGTGACACTTCTGTGCGGAACTTTCAGCATCATGAATTTCAAGTGGGAGTACATACCTTATCAGATTATCATACCTTCCCAAAAATGCGCTCTCCCCTCCAGCAAGCTCAAGACATCTTGGGCGTGTTTGCTAATCAGATGGGATGTAGGCCTAGTCGATTCTTTGGTTGTGGCCATCGGATTCACGTCACAGTTGAAGTTACTATCCATGTGGGAATCAGAACAATCAGTACAGAGACCGACATTATCAGAACCCAAGTTTACAAAGGACGCGTGCTTCAATCGATCCAAAGAAACCCTTAACAGGCAGGCCCCGAAAACGGAAACCTTCAAGACGCCAAACCACCAAACGCACTTGTCACCCCGGCCATATAATACTTATCATCAGATCCGGCAGAAACCTTCAGGTTTACCAGGCCAGCAATGGGAGGGAAGCCGCCCGCTCCTGAGCTTGATGCGGCCTAAAGCAAAAAAAATCGGCGTAGGAAAGACCCAGTATAAGGCTAGCATAGGCTAGCAATAGATGCTCGGTTGATCTTTTTGTCAGGTCAGGTCATGCATGTTGGTAAATGGCACATTGCGAGCCCGGGTGGGAACCAAGTGGAGCGCAGGTGGGCGACTGGGCCGCAAATGGGACGACTGGGAATCAAGTGGGGCAAGAACACCCATTAATAATATGGGCCATTATGCTGCGTCCCTTTGCCGCCTTGCGGCTTTACCTGACTGCCCGAGGTTTCCCTCAAACTCGATACAGCTTGAGGGTGACGTCGTTTCAGGAAGGTAATTTGTAGAGATTGTAGAAAGAACCGCAACCTAGGTCGGGCATGCAGGATTACACGAGCGGCCCTTTACCCATCGGGTCTGCCACAAGGCTCCTTCAAAGTCAACGGGGCACGGGTGAGACATGCGCAAGTGGGGTTAGTGGGGCATGTGGCAGGAGTCGGTTTCACAGCCACATACCAGATCAAATGGGGCAAGTGGGCACAATGAGCTACCGTGCCCTGAACTGGCTTGCAAATCTAGCCCTCCCAGAAGCTCACGTACAAGCGACTGTGCGTTGAGCGCGGAACATCGAACAACCAACGCTTCAAGCTCAACCGCCATTAGCAAATACCCCCATTGGGTCTCCTGAAATCCATTGACGCCAGCATGAGGGGGCCGGGTCAAGGTGGTTCCTTCCTGTCCAAGAGTTTTGCTCAACATCCGAGCCTTCGTCTACCACAGCAACAGTTGTTGTATGCTGTGGTGCGAACCATGTCAGGGCAAACCTGATAGGGGCCACGATGGCTCATGCAAACACGCGGCACGTCGCTACCATAGATTAGAAAGCGCGTCACGATTTGCGGAATTTTCAAGGATCTCTGCCCTCCCCCTCTCCCGGCCTTCCTTTTTCCTCTCCTTTCTCTTCTTCTCTCTGCTCTCTCCTTTCCTTGCTCCAAGACTGAATCATCTTAGGTTTTCTTCTTCAAAGCTTCCTTCTCTAATGAACGAAGGACCAATGAAGGGACTAGATCAATCCTTCAAACATTTTTGGGTGACAATTTTAGACACTAGACAAATTACACCCTAAAGCTAGGAGTTGTTAAACGGTTTCTGATTTTTCTATGTTTTCTAGGAATTTCCACGGAAATTGCCACTGCTGTTGTTCTGTGGCCAGGCCCTGAACTTAAGATTTTCCAGGATTTTCTAGGAATGATGAGATAGATGGGCCCCGGCCCCAAATGCGCAACACACTTGAGACCTGAACCCGTGGACACTAAGCCTCACAACAGATCATCTGCATCAAATGCATGTAGGAAAAACTTAGCATTGCTTGTTTTTTGTTACCCTTTGGCTTTCCTCAGCTTTCTTTATTTTCTTTAGCCTCCAGGACATTTCCTTGCAAACTCTGCGAAAAATTGCCGTCATGAAGGAGTATGTGGTAAAGCGGCAGGTCATTAGCTGGTATGAGATCAGACATGTTGGAGTCTGCTAGGGGAAAGAGACCGGCCTTATCTTTGCTAGTCAGCAGCAGGAGAAATGCCAGGGGGGGACGCCTCCTAATCTTCCATCTGCCTGAGCCTCGGCCAGAAGCAGACCCATCCACTGCATGGACCGACAATTACAGGGATGGCGGCTGCAGGGCCCCATCCCTACAACTGTGACCCTATTTCAGCCCAAAAAGTCTACACTTTGGGCTTTTTTGTTAGACTTTGAAAATGGGGTTCTGCAGAAGCATTTCAGCCGTACATCGCTCATCGGCTAGAATGGGTACATGTAGTCGGTCACGCCCTGGTTCGGAAACTAAAAACACTGATTCGGAAACTGAAAAACCTGATTCAGAAACAAAAAAACAAATTCGGAAACTGAAAACCCTGATTTGGAAACCAAGCTACTTCGGAAACTAAAAACCCTGGATAACCCTGGATCGAACACTAAAAAGCCTGATTCGTAAACTATGACCCCCTGATTCGGAATGCAAGAGATTA
>CAJNIZ010001692.1:46440-68175 GCA_905231905.1 Symbiodinium pilosum
CATCCCCCATGGCTTCAAGAAGTGTAGTTTCAGTTTAATTTCTGAATCGGTGATTTTTAGTTTCCGATCGGGAATTTCAGTTTCCGAATCCTGGAATCTTAGTTTCCGAATTAAGGATCCAATTTCCAAATCGGTGAATTTTCCGTTTGCGAATCGGTGGTTTTTACTGTTGACACTTTTGACCCGCTACAACAGCACGAGGATGAAAAAAGTGACAACACTTACAAGGACCGCAATCCCGGAAGCCCAATTCTTGTGACTTTTGGCACTTTTGACCCGCTCCCCAAGTGATGACACTGACAGTGATCGCGATTCCGGCGGGCGTGCGACACTCCCCGACGCTCGCGGACGCCTTGCGGATGCTAGCGGACGCTTTAACAGCGACTTTTGCCTGGACCCTTGGACCCCAACTCTCAAAACTAACGCATTCGAGAAAATCGTTTGTCTGCGCTTTTAGTATGCTGCACATATTTCAGCGAAAGACAGCTTTCTTCGACTGGTTTGATTGTGCGCCTTCTTGTGTTGCTTGCATGGCCGCGGAATTCGTTCTGCAGCTTTTGGTGAGGAAGCGTACTGGCAACGTCTTGCAGCGTCCTTCCTGCTTGCTGAAGCAGAGTGGCTTCAGGTGTGTGAGCGTTGGACTGATGTGGATGTCCGGTTATTCACGATACCAACGCGGACATCTCTGCTACAGAGGTTGGTAGGATTTATTTATTCAGGTGTGTTGGGAATTGTGAGACATCCTTTCATATAGACGGCGTGAATGCTCCGAAAAACGTTCAGTCCCAGGCACAGCAGTGATGACCGAGCAGGCGCAGATTGACTGGACGTATAGTGTCGTTCCAGAAGGATGCCTTCACCAAATCTGTTCACCATAGCCGCATCGTGGTAAACTATTAACGACCGAAGTCGAGGAAATCCTGCAGGATGGAAGTATGCATTAGAATTTGCTAGGCTGCCGCTAGGTTAGGTGGGCTTAAGCAAGTGATCAATGCCTTCTCGAATGAGGTTGTCCATGGTGGGTGTCTGCGTCTCCGCTTTCCCCTGGGCCTCCTTGCGCAGACAGACAAGAGAAGCTTCAGCTTCAGCCTCAGTATCGGCGCATGTGTTTGTTGTGTGCCAGAAGAGCGGACATGCGGCAGGCCCCGCTCAGCTAAATCCACATAATCACACCATGGAGCAAGACCACCATCAACTGGAACCAAATGAGGCACAAAATTTGCGCCTCTGGGCTGGGCCTTTGAGATTTCAAGGAATGAGCCAGCATGGAAACTCGCGAAGTTCCGTAGGGGCCACAAAGGTGTACGACTCCACGTGTTGTCATGAGCTTTGGTTCTCCTGCATCTGAAACCAATGTGAAGGATCTGCATAGAAACCTGTAGCGTAATGAAGCATCGCATCTTGCCCTCCAACGTGGCGAGCCCATGAAGGAACAGAATTGGAAATGTTCGTCGAAACTCTGAATACCTACGCCCGCCAACCCGCGGAAGCCGTGAATTGCCTCCTCGCCCTTGTCTGTCCGGTGCGCGCCTAGGCCTGGGAGCATGGGCAGCAATGGNNCTAGTGGTTGCGGATCTGGACTGCTGCCTTTTCAAGACCCATCCTGTAGAACACCTGGGATTCCCACTAAGGCCATTAGGGCGGCTATTTGTGGTGCGACTCACCTGACGCTTGATAGTTCAATCCCAAGGCAGAAAGGAACAACCTTGTAAGGAATCGATGGATATTGACAAGGGGCTCCTTCAATCTGGCTTCATGTCTGGCAGGCACTCCACATCACACGGGCTCTACATGGGCCCTGCCTAACATTCTCTGCAAGCTGTTGCTGCAGCTCCATCATGTCATACTACGCATGGTGCCTGCCCAGCCCTGGTCGTCCGCGATGAAGAGAAGGATGTTAGGCCTCTTCAGCTCCTGCCGCCCTCCCGAGCCTTATAAACTACATAATGGCTCGAAGCCAAAAGCTCTTGTAGCATGCCTGGGTCTAAGGGGCAAGAAACTCTGTGTGTGGGGGCAGTGATTGCCAAGTCTCAAGCACTAGTCTTTCCTCGAGAAGCTTCACGTAACACACAGAGTCCAAGCATTCCAAAACCACAAGTTGGGCCTAGGGATTCGGAGCATCTTGCTGCAGTGCTTCAGGCTCCATCCTTGCCAATCTCAAGCCGACGTTGTAGGAAGTCCACTGCGAAAGCCTGCCCAGCCGGCTGTGTGGCAGCGCAGCAAGCTGGGTGCTAAGGGTTCAAGCAGCGAAGGAGCTGATGGGGTACGGTGGAGCAGTATGTTAAGAAGCTTTATTGAACAAGAAACCAGACTCTGGATGCGGGAAAAATCAATTATTTGAGACTCTCACTCAGCGGAAAATCCTTGGTACGCACAAGCTTTGGGCAATTCAGAATAAAGGGAAGCCTCCCTGAAGGCCCCACCACTTGAGCCTGAACATTGAAAAGCGCGTGGTTTCGGTGGCTTCCGCCCCAAGCACGCGCTTTTCAAGATTCGCGCCTCTCCAGCCCCCCAAAGCCTCTCACCCTTCAAAACCTCCAGAACCTCCACCCGCAAGGCCTCCCAGCTCTCCTCAAGGCCCCGGAAAACACGGACCACTGAAACTTGAAAAGCGCGTGTTTTCAAGACTCACGCCTCCCCAGCCCCTTTGGGCTCACCCTTCAATTTTCAAGATTCTCCCAGCCCCTCAAAGCCTCCCAGCCTCTGGCCGCTTTTTCGAAGCCCCTAGAACCTCCACCTCCCAAGCCCCTCAAGGTTCAGGAAGATCCGGACCCCTGAAAGTTGAAAAGCACGCGGTTTCGGTGTTTTTTTCGGCTCCCTAAAACACCGAAACCATGCGCTTTTCAACTTTCAGGAGGTCTGTGGCCTCAGGCCCCGAAAAAGAGGCCGCGTCCCAGGCCACTGCCATGGGGAGTTGAGCTGCGGACCTGCCGATCTTGGGCCTGTCCAAATCTATTGTTGGATAAAAGATGCAGAACGCACTTGAATTTTGAACCCCAAAAAAAGGCCCTGGAGACCTGGAAGTTGAAAAGCGCGTGGTTCCGTGTTTTCGCCCCCCAAAACACGAAACCACGCCAGCTCCTCAAAGCCTCCCTCAACCCCAGAACCTGTCAAGGCCTACCAGCTGCCCCCTCTAAGCTTCCTGACCTCACCCTTCAATGCCCCGGGGTCTCCCAGCTCCCCCCTCAAGGCCCCAAAAAGAGCCGGACCACTGAAAGTTGAAAAGCGCGTGGTTTCGGTGTTTCCGGCCCCCAAAACACCGAAACCACGCGCTTTTCAAATGGTGTGTTTGGTGATGTCCCATTGGGGCCTGGGTTTTCTGGAGGGTTGGACTGGGCTTTAAGAAATTTATTCGAGACTCTAGGGGCGGTCGTTACATTTCTTACCTATACCCGCTTAAGAAATGTTGAGACTCTGGCTCGGGGCCGTAATTTTCTTAACATAAGGTTTGACCGTAGGCCAGTTGTTTGTTTAGGGGTTGGCTATCTTATAATCCCAGAATCTCCAATACTAGGGGAGGGATTGCAAACCTGCATAACATTACTCCTCCTGCAACTGATGCCCAAAATCCTGATCCTTGCCAACTTTGTAACATTGCATCTGCAGTTGCATAATTCCCAAGTCCATGACTTCATTTTTTTGGCCATGTGCCTCACTTACGGAAGCCTCGCTCGTGGCCACTTGGACCACCGCCAGCAGCAGCAAAGCACTTCGCATGGCTCACTTTTTCAATTAGAGCAGAACTCGGACATTTGTAGGTAAGTACCTACCTATGACATGAAGCCTTCGACTTGATGATGATGATGGTGATGATGATGCGGTTCAGTTGAGCTCGCATGGCCGGAAAAAATACGTGTACCATGCAACTGAATTCCAAGCTATCAACACACAAGCGCTTCTTGTTTCAGGGCTTCATTACAGTATAGCTGCAGCAGTCGGGGCTTCCAAGCAAAGCCCCGAGTCTATCAACATGCCAGTCTACGTGTGCGATTGAAGCTTAGGTCCAGGAGCTGACCGTACAGTTGGGTTTTTCGCGCTTTGCGTAGCATCTCACGCTACTTCTATAAGCTGTCTACCGTCTACCCATAAGGATACACTTCTATGTTCTGACACCTCCAACACCCCCAAATTCGCCTGCTGAGCGACCTCGCGTCGGCAACAGTGCTAGGCTTCATTATTGAGCAGAACTCCTGCCCCGTTCGAGTACTGCTACCGCAACTCACCCCATGAGCCAATTATCCCATACTTTTCGACGCATCCCATGAAAAATCGCCACGACTTCCGTGCAACACAATGGACAGTGGTACAGGATGGTATGGAAGTAGCCACTTACTGTACCCAGTTGAAAGCTGAACGGTGGTATTAACCTCGTCGAATTTGTTCAAGTTGAGGGTCAAAGGTTGCAATTGTAAAAGAACCACAAGCCATACCTCTTTACAGAGTATGCGTATATGTTGTACTGATGTACACACAATGTATCGTTTGTTTTTGTCCTCGGTCTGCTGATTTCAGTCCTACCTCACCTTGTCATCGCGCTTACTACACATCATAAACGATCCTCAAGAAACTTAGTAGTTGCTGCGTTGCATGGTAAACAGTAAATAGTTAATCAGGTTCGGGACGGAAAAACGGTGTAGTAGCGTTGGGGTGCCCGGGGGGGAATGGTAGATAATGAGGAAGAACAAGATCTGCGTGGTGTTTACGACCTTGTTGCATTACAAAAAGGAAATTTCCACAACATCAAGCAATTGAAATCAAAAGAAGAGCAAAATCATAATCCATTCTCACTTTTAAGACCCAGCCATGACATGGAAGAGGAACAACAGCTGATGCAATGTTCCCTAAAAATTCCACAACTAACCGATAATAGCACCCATAATTCGTCTGAACCGTAGCTCATTAATTATCTATTCCCCCCTAAAGTGTACGCATTTGTTAAAGAAATTAATATTTGCTAGCAAACAACAATGACTATACACAATTCAATCAAATCTTAATTCAAAATCTTTGCCGACAATGGTGAAAGCACGCCAAACATATCGCTGAATTGAATTACAACTGCAAGAGAAACTGTGCCAGGACAGGCTCAAACTGCCTAGTTTTAAGCTTCGGTCTGCCTCAATCATTCACTTGAATTCACGTTTGGCTCATAAGCTCTGTTCAAATTTGGCGAGTGATTGATTTGTGTACTGATGCAAAATTTGTGCGTTCAACCTTGCCAAGTTTAAAGATAGTGCGCATCGAAAGCCCCGTTAGGGCGAGGGAAAGGCAATGACGCCATTTTTTCATCCTTGTGCAAGGCTTCCATCATAAGAGCGCGAAATGCTCAAACCGGAAAGCTGGTAGTGATGAACTCCATTTCTGAACTCAAAACCTAAAGACAAGTCCCCCAATCTCTAACGTGCATGTCGATGCATGGAGATGGGAAAGTTGCAGGTAAGACAGCTTGGTTAACTATAAGGACGCAGCAGCCTGGGGCTCAGAGTTTCCAAGCAGCTTTAGGCAGCTCGAACGCCACACAAGTCTTCCAGCTGCTCTAGGTCTTGCGGGAAGAGACCACCCTGTACCTCGGTTGCCATACAAATGTGGCCCAACTACATCAAATCTTCGAAGAACCTATGGATGGAGATGTGATGAGGTTCTGCGCCATACTTGCTGGCACGGCGCGTTTCAGGACGACGGGTGGTTCACAGACATTAAATGCAATGCTCAAACTTTTTCTCACCCTTGCTAGGATATGTACTGCATGGAGGCTGCTTCTCCATTTACGTTGGCAATGCCCTCAATCCGGGGGCCCCGTATCCACGGGCTATCATCCACGAGGCATCAATCTGATGCCACAATACCCCCGGCTACCACGCGCCAAGGGGCTGTACCGCACGTAGGCTTTGGCAGGTAACCACTACTCACTTCCCCCCCCCCAAAGTGGAAGGGCCGCAAATGTGGGGCTATTCGCACTCGTGCAATGAAACCTTTTTGAAAGGTTCAGAACTCGAGGCACCGCGCCCTTACCGAACGACGGGCTGGGACCGAGAAGAAAGTATAAGAAAGGGGACACCTGGCCATGCTTTTGGCTACGTCTACGTTTTGGGCAGAAGTATTGCAACATTCACCAATGGACACTGCTCACCAAACCAGGCCTGCCCTACGCACAATGTTGAACACGTGTGATGCAGCGCTCAATTTTCTTTTCTCACTCATCAATGTGTGCAGCATGGGGGCAATTTCTACATCTATCTACGTTGGCAACGCCCCCAATCCGGGGGCCCCCCATCCACGGACTATTCCGCTCAGGACCCATGAGTCGTCAGTCCAATGCCCGATTATTTCCAAAACGTTTTCCAACGTAATTCAAAAGAGGGAGAAGACCTGACTAAGAATCGAAAGGGGGTAGCCTCCAGAGGAAGGCGGGTACGTGCGAGAAGTGGACCGAAAAACCATCCCAACCCCGCTGTCCTCCGGTTGGCTTTACTCGCGGTCCAATTATAACCAGAGGTGACACCCACGGAGGAAGTGCAAAGTATGGATCATTCAAGCCATGTCATCCAGAGTCCCACTCCGCTCGGAGCCCTCAAGGCCAGGGCAGGCAACGTCATCAATCCACCAGATTCCTGACTGGTTCCGGAAATGGAAATGCCCGAGAAACGGATGAGAAGGCGAGAACGGCGCCAGGCCGGCCATGAGGTCGGCCGGGCTCCGGCCTTGTTCTTGCTGGCGCCCGAGATGAAGAAGGCGAAGGGAAACTACGAACTCGAGTACCACATGCTTGCCCACATCAATGGCCGGCTGGCATCAAATGGCTGAAATGTCCGTGACCAATGTGTACCACATTAGAGGGAGGGCCGAAGGCCTCATATGCGGAATGGTGCATCGCCCAAGCCGAGACCAGGACCGGCCAACCCGAACAACACGGCTGTAGGCAGCATTGCCCGTTCAGGAATGCCTTCCAGGATGACGGTCGCCTGAGGCCTCCATCACGGGGCGTCGTTTCTGACGGTATGCTGCGTACCACTGGCAGCATTATCCTCCAAATGACGAGCGGTTGACTTCCTTAACCCCAGCGTACCACACAGGGGTGGTCCTGCAGGAGTTTGAACCCATGGCGCTGGATTTCTTTAGATTTGGACTTGGTTTGACATGAGATGGCGCATACAATGCAGTGAGCTTGCGGCAAAATGCCAATCAGAGCCTTGGGCACAGAAGGTGATTCAATGAGCGGATCAACAGGCTCGACTACTTTCCAACTTGCCTAACTAAAGGCCCCTGCAGCCGGGACAAGTAACAGATCGTCATTTGTAAGGCTGACTTCTGGAAAAGGTTGACAATAATAAAAATTGAACTAAAAACAAACCCAAATAAGAACGCTTGCTGTTTGCTCGACCAGCGTGGTCCTGCGCCTCCCATCCCCGGGGGTACGCGCGGGACCACGCTGGTCAAGCAAACAGCCAGCATTCTTCTCTGAGTTTGTTTCAGTGCAATTTCTTCTTGCCGTCGACCGTTTCCAGAAGTCAACCTTACGGGCGCGGGCCAGGCCAGCTGGCCCATCTGGCTCCAACACCACCTCGGGACCCTGAAGGGTCGCTTCCACTAGGACGGTGGACGGGAACGGTCCACTTTTAACTGCGGCCAAGTCCACTGCCTAAAGCCTGGCCTGTTTGGCATGCTGGGAGGCTCTCAGCACCCGCTTCAAGTCGCCAGGTTTTTCGAACCAGGCAGTGCCAGAAGGGAGGAGCCTTGAAGCCACAGTCTGGCCACTTGCAGACGAGCGCTGAGACACAGCGCCGGAGCAAACTTGCGGTGTTTTTTCTTATGCTCCTGCCTTCCACTGGCGCGTGAACACGCAGCCTGCGACGTCGTGTCCCGCCTCCTGTAAGGCAGTTCCTTTTCTATCAAAGAAGTACGCGAAATCAGCATCTGCGCGAGGCCCTGGGACTTCCGCTGCTGCTGAACAGCTTGATGTGCTTCCAAACTGGCGATTGCGAAGGTCGGCTCCACCATGACGCATGCGTTGAGCGGATCAGGCAGAGCAAATAGAAGCATGAAGGAGAGACACTGCACTTCGAACAGACAATACAAGCCATGGGACACCTGGCCGAAAAATGTTTTTATTGGACTGCTTCAGGCAGCCTGGACGCCACACACACCTTTCAGTTGCTCTAGGTGTTGCAGGCAGAAGAGAACACTGTACCTCGATGGCCATCGACATGTGGCCCCATGGATGGAGATATGATGAGGTTCCACACTCTACTTGCTGTTAAGGTGCGTTTCAAGATGACGGGCGGTCTCATGGGAATTGCAAACTCCCCAGCACAAAATTTGAAGCATGATGCTGTAAGATATATTATGTTGGAAGGTCTTCACGACAAGGCCACGACCCATTCGGCATCCTTGGAGACGAGCCCAAACCCCACAATTGTGAGGTTCATCACATGCTCCTTGATGTTGCTACGGGTCTGGTCCCCATCATCATTACCGAGTTTGATGTCAGGCAAGGCAGCGGCCCCTGCACACCATCAAGGACTGTGGGCACATTGCAAACTCCTAGAGTCCCAAGATTTGTACAGTAACTGGTTGCTACACCTGCTGATTGCGCAGGAAAATGCCCGCTTCACGTACGCGCCTGAATTTTTACCGGTTGAAAGGCTTAGGTTCAGGCGCTGCGTACCTTATTTGGCAGTAAAGACTTTGATTCGGGAAACTCATCAAACTTGTAAGGCCAATTGTGCCGCGCCCGGCCGCTGAACATGATAGTGACCAGCATTCAAATGGATGAGGGGCCTAGTCGACTCCTAGCACGATTTCTATCAAGTGAATTCTGTGTATACAGGGCCCCACGGGAATTATTACACAAAACTTAGTCAAGCCGAGGATTTCGTTGGAATCCAAACGAGAACTTCTCGCACATGCGGGTCGCAGTATGTGGACCTTCGATGCACACAACGATACGTTAATTGTTCAGGATGCAAAGAAGCTGATCCCGGAGTTTGCACAATGCCCGTGAAACGTTCTTGACGCAGCAAAGAGTCTGTGACGATTTCAGGGGCCCAGGGACTACAAATGAAATGCTGTCAAAAGCCTTTTCACAGCTTCCAAACACCCCATCCAAACTCATTGTACACCATGAGCTTACTCACGATACTGTTTTCCGGACTCAACACAAAGTATCTGTGAAGGCCCGAATAGAAAAATAACCGATTGCACTTACAGGCGCAGCTCATGCATCAGATTGCCTGACACAAGTCGCGGTCAAGCAACGCAGGTCATCTCCTAGGGTTCGGATTTATACTCTGGTAGCTTACAAAAAAGCCAACATACACAAGCTCAGGTATATAAGTTCAATATAGGCACATCTTGTAGACACCCAGAAAGCCAGCCGCCGTCACAAGCATTTGCCTCAGCTCTGGTATCAGGTCTTGGTTTATGGGCCTGGTGCTTGGGGTGGGATACTTCAGGGCAGTGCTAACCACGGTTTCCAAGAAAAAGGCTTGGTGCTGACACTGTTGGCCAATTTCCTTGTTGAGCGCAAGTGAATTCATCACTTTCAGCTCAGACTCAACTTAAACTTAAATTGAGGCGCTGCCTGCTCCTGCAACCTAGTGAGGATGCTGCTTGACCAATGTCGGGGTCTGCATTCACTACTTAGTGCTCAGCAAAACATAGTAAGCCACACTACAATAGCTAAGCCATCCAAGCCCCATAGCCAAATCCAAATCTTCGCGAACAAAATCTCAGTCCGAAACTTATACAATCTTGATTGAACTCTTGAACCCCTCGAACCTCACCGCAGAAGCCTTAATCTTTTATATTTGAGAGCTTTGTAAATTCCAGATTTCTTCGATTGAGCCCATGATGTGGGGCATCTATGCATCCTGTGCCATGTTCAAAGAGAGCGACACACGGTGGATGGAGGAAAGTTGCACGGCTTTTGCAACATAGATCGCTTACAAACCCCTATCCCTTTTTGACATTGTATTCTGGAAGCCTCCAGAAACACGTGTTCCAATGACGGAAATCTTGCGCCACCTCATACAGAAAGGTGTCAATGTTAAACAGGGGGTCTGGGGATAACGTCGTCACGCCGTAGGAGATGCCTATTCTGCAGGTGGCGCAAGATTGCCTCCATCCACCGTAGGATAGGGCAAACGCGTAACCTATTCAACCATAGCTACAAGTTTCCCAGCTCCAGCCTCAACCCTGCACTGCAACCCAATGCGCAGCTTGGCTACACACAGCCGTAGCCATTGCGGCCTAGCCAGGGCAGGACACCCCTCGCCTGGGCAAAGCTTCGGAGATCTAAGCTCACAATGTGCCAGGATTGACGCCCAGGTCTGCCAGCTGGCAAAAACAAATATCAACATGCCCGTCCTTTGCTTTGGCACTCACTCAGCGGCCCGGCTCCGCTCACTGTAGCCAATTTCTCCCTACCAAAATGACTCATACATATAAACTTGCAACTGACGCACGCAAAGAGCCAGAATCAAAAATGTCCAACGATAATTGGCGTGCCAAATCCAGGCTAGCTGAGAAGACTTGCCTGAATGCCTGTCTGCCTCTTTGGCTTGAGTTGGTAATCTCTGAGCTATATATTGAAGAATGCGGCCGCAAAAGCGGCCAGAGTTAACTGCATTGCAATGGAATACGACAGCAGAGCAATCCTCACCTCAACTGTTGACCCACGCCTCTTGCAGCTGCGTTCATTTTCCTGGGCATGGCTCGTTTACGAGACCGTGGGACCGTGCGGTCCAGCCCTGTAAAACTGAAGACAGAACTACTTTCAGCCTGAAGACCATAGGGGCTGCGGCTACCTTGGCCACGGCCATGCTTAGCCTCAGACATGTATGGTAGGATGTTGATGCCGGCTTCTGCGACAGTATTCCCGGTATGACATCGGGCTTTCGTTCGTTGGGTGATTGCTTGCATCAACTGTTCTACATAATGTTTTGGAAGACAGCTGGACTTTGTCTAGGGCTCAAGGGTAACCCAAACTGCTGAACTAAACACACCGTCGACAGCACGTATTGTGCAAAATGCCTGCCAGCTTTCCACGGTGGGGGGGATATCTCCAGGGGCCAAAAAATGTTCGAAACGACCTAAGGCATGTGCAGCATGCCCTTGGAAGCGTGGCAAGAAAGTGGTCCCTTCTGAAGATCACTGATGGGCTACCTTGACTGAGGCTTTAACATCCAAACCATTTGCGTGTTGCATGTCAGGCTGGAATCATCCTGGCCCGAAAGCTGGCCTCAGACCTTTGCTTCTGTAAGGAGGTGTGGTCCGCTCACCCCTCTGAGGAAAATGCATGGGCTCAGACTCAGACACGTAAAAAAGGAGCTGCTCATGTTGCCATGGCCATGATAAATAAATCTCTGAAGATGCGACAGTCTTGAATCAGGCGTCCTCCAGGCATGGCCATGTTTACCATTCATCAGGACATGAGAACCTCTTATGGATCTCACATGCACAAGACTGAGAAAACTCTCTGCCCAGCCCATCAAACCCGTAAGCTAGTACCAGAGAACCTTGGAATCTTCAAAGCCCTAACCCCAGCCATGGCCACGTGGCATCTTCTGGTTGATGTAGGTCTGTCGGGTGAGCCCCTGTTCCTCTGAATGCTCATGGAGCTGGGTCGGAGGAGTATTGGAGGCTTTGTCGGCCACAGGATAACAGCACGCTTGGTGTTTATGGCTTGCACGCAATGATGAAACTGAAGCATGGTCTGGAAATGCTGAGAACATCGCAAGACGTGGGGAACGTCTTGCGGGGATCATGAGTCCCAGAATAATTTGCGTGGGCTAGGAGAGCAAGATACAGCAGGCGTCCAGGAGTTGGGACCTTATGAAGTTGTAGATTGATTATGCTTCACGGATGCGCATCGGGTGCCTGCAGCCAGGCTTTATTTTCTTCTCTACAACTATTGAATGCCCAGTGCAAGAGGCTGCTGTGCACAAATGGTTCTCTCATGTTTGCAGCGTGGATCATTTGTTCAGGATGCTTTCGCCAAGCGACCCATCACCAGCTTTAGATGCTCAAGCCGGCAAACCTCCCCAAGCCTGTCCGCCGTTGACTGCTCCGCGTCCGTGCTCGGGGCGCATTTGATTTGGTGGAAGATGAAGGAGTTCCAAAACAGCATGCTAAGGGTTTCGTCCGTAAAAGGCTTACTCGATAGAAACACTTACAGGGCACCACGGGGGCACCTAACAATAACAGCTTGTACTGCCATGCACGGCCATCAGCTCACGAGCACAGCTTTTTCAGCTTGGCCACCCCCGACATAGCCATGATCACAACGCCATCAGCAACGCCGTTAGCAGCATTCGTCCTTGCGCGCGCAGACGAGGGCAACTTGTCATCGTCATAGGACAGTAGGAATTATGTGGGGCACGAAGATCAAAGTTTGGAGTTAATTTGAACTTTGAACCTGCCCTTGAGTCCAAACTCCAACAGTGTGTACGCTAATTAGCCAGGTCTCACTGTCATCATGAGGGCATCAGCCAAATACAAGGTCCACCTGCAAGACGAATGGGGGGCATGGCTTCGGTGAATGCAGTATGTAGCAGCTAGCGGCTAAAGAGGTTCTGGTTCCAGGATCAGAGCCCAGTGTAGGCCGAAGGGCATCCTGCTGAGGGCTCCAGCTCCAAACTCGATAGATGGTATGCCAGGCCACTCCAACCACAAACTCAGCGTCCATAATTTTCACGGCAATAATAATCCCAATCGCCGAAAGTACTACAGAGTTGACATGTACCAAAGAAGGGCGGAGATGTGTCTTCCAGAAGGTGGGCGCTACTCAACATCTGGCAACCTCCGGTCGCTTCCTGCTTACGGCTTGCCGAACTCCAGGAAGATCAACACAAACTTGAAAGCCCACGCATGTCTCGTGCTTGCATTCCAAGATGAAGATCTTGCGCGTTTTTGCGCGTTCATTTTTTTGGGTTCGAGGTATTCTGGAGCAAAAGCTGACAGCTTTAGGGCATTCTTGACCTTCAGACCATTGAGCACTCCCTGTGAGCCATTGCAAAAACCATCAAAAGCCTGATTCTCACGGGTCCTTCCACGCAGCCTTCACTCTGCATGAACATCTCGCGTGCAGCGTAGGCCAAATCCGGGACCCGAAAAGCATTTGCATGCTCGTGCAAGCTTTTCGAGCATGAAAGTACTTCGCGTAAGACAGAAAACGCCCAATCTGTTTATAGGGTTCATGGACACAGCAATGCAGGCAATCAAGAGATCCCAAGTCCCAAGTTCAGGCAGCATATAGGCAACACCGTTACATGCCTTACACTCCCACATTCAGCAAAGGGCGGAGGTGTTTATTGAGGAGGTGTGGCTCATTTTTTGCAAAGGTGTGGCCCTCACTTTTTTGATCTTGGAACGCTTCAAACGCTGTAAATTACAGCATCTGCTGATGTTGGAACTTCGAAGGCTTCAAATTACTGCGTTCGCTGGTCGTGGAACGCTTCAAAACGCTGTAGATTACAGCCGCTGCCGGTTTAGGGATGTTTCAAACGCTGTAAATTACAGCCTCTTCTGCTGGTCTTGGAACGTCTCCAACGTTGCAAATTACAACGTCTGCTGGTCTTGGAACGTCTCAAACGCTGCAATTTCTCCGAATTTCGCGCACTTGCCAAATGGTATAAAACAGACACAGACAAAGCCAACATGGCGCTCAGATACCTCATCCTTTTTTTGCTGCGAGTAGCGAAGCAGGAACATCATTATGGTCAGCACCTGGATTGTTTCAACAACAGGGGGTGGTCCCGGGCTTAGCAGGAGACACCCACCGTTGGCCTTGGAGCGAGGCCGGCCCTCCTCTGGCAGTGGTGCATCCTTCCTGGAGAAGGGCTTGCTCGTTCCCGCGGGTGCCCGGGCGGGAAGTTCGTTTCCAAGTATCCACGAGGTGTTCCATGTTCGCAGCTTGGTTGTTTTCCTCCGGCGTAGGGGTGATGCCTCTGCATCGCAGCACCTCGAGCCGCCACCAAAGGGAATTCTTGTGCTGTTTCCTTTTTGACTGGAAAGGCAGTGGGCTCGCCAGTGGTCCTGCGGCCTGCTGGCTTGGCGGGTTTTGCCTAGGTCTCGCGCACTTGGAGAAAGCCAGCACAGAGCTCGGATACGTCATCTTGTTTTGCTGCGAGTGGCGGAGCACGGACATCATCATGGTCAGCACCTGGATTGTTTCAAAAACGGGGCATGGTCCCGGGCTTTACGAGAGACCCCTCCCATGCTGCTTATTGTGACATCGTCACCCCGCCCTTTAAACACACTCGCGGACGAAACAGATGCTTAGTGGAGGAGTCCATACTGTCCCTCTCCTCCTCTGTGTTTATCCACCCTCCCACGGCCTGGCGTGTACACAAGTTGTCATGAATTCTTTGCGTTGTGAGTCAGCACGTCCCTGTCCTGGGAAATCAACAAAATGGTGTTGAGCTGCCTCTCGTTTTCGCTTTTGCCATGCTGCTTGTCCGGGTGAAGCGGACCGAGAGGCGGCGAAAGGCTCGGAGTCTTTCCTCCATTGCTGAGCCGGGTGGTACACCCAGGATGCAGGAAGCAGGTCTAACTCTTCACGCGGCTTGTCCTATTTCGTCTCCGCGCTTGAAGCCATACCTGCAGTTGTGCATAGGCATGTTCTTTTTCAAGGTCAAGACAATTCCCGGCTTGGAAGGCTAGGTCCGAATTCTCGTCCGCCGAGAATAATCCGAGAATCGCCCCTGCAGCTTGCCAACCAGGGCCCAGCACCAAGAGATCCGTGACGTCCTTGTCCTTGCGCTCCTCCAAAGGGCACCCACTAAATTTGCTACCCAGGTAGTCAACTCGAGGGTGTTTAACACCACTTGTTGTCAGTGATTGCGGCATTTGGTGAGTTCCTCTCCGGCTGGATCCAACGACAATGAGGCCCAAAACTTCTGTGGAGCATCGGGCCCAGGGAATGGGAGAGAGCACTTCCTCAACCTATGGTACCATGAGGGCAGCTCCAGCAGCATCTTTCCAGGCTTTTTGCAATAGCTCTTCCTTGTGCCCTCGGACTGAACCATGGTTCTTGGCGGATTCCCGGTCGAGTGCGGCCTCCCTCCGACTTGGGACGCCATCTCGTCCCAGTACGCGAGATGAAAATTGAAGATCCCGTAAGCATGCCCTTCCTTACTGAAAGCAAGGTGGTTTCCCAAAGATGCCAGCCGTTCACGGTTTAAGGCGATAACGGCTTTCCCAACAGAGCCTGAAGCCCTGGGCAGCAGAGATCCACACTACCGGATTGAAGGGCTCCTGCTGCGTACTCCTCTCAGCAACACTGGAGCTGCGGAGCCGCCAGCAAACCTATCCTCTAGCATAGCGGTCAGAACACTCGCGCCCAAAGACGCGCCAACGGCCAGGCCTCAAGCAGCACAGAGAGCCACGCCATACTGCTGGGCAACCATGCTATGCGAACCAACGCCTGTGGGCCAGGAAGAGGCCACAAATACAATCCGGGCGACACAAGCCACTACGTGCGTTGCGATGGTAGTGGCCAGGCGTGCCTTCCTCAACCCCCAGGTACCAGGCACAGACATAAATCGCAACGAAAATAGCGCCAGTGATGCAAATGTGCCACGTGCTAGGCAGGTCCCAAACCTTGGGATATCGTCCGGTCGGCGCGCTGCACTCAAATGCGAGCTCACGGTCGTATGCAAGATCTCAGACAACTCAGCCGAAAAAGTGGTCGCCAAGCAACTCGTCCTCACGGAGCGGAGCTGGAAGTCGCAATAGGTGGTACTGGGGGAGCCGAGCCAAACTGCCAAACAGTATAGCCACGTCAGGGGCTGGTGCGGTCGCCGCCTTGCGAAGGCGCCGCGCAACGGCAGGGTCCGCGAGACCATGGCCGGGGGCCTTTCATGGACAGGGGATCATCATAAAGCTCCATGACAGGGGGAATTGGAAACCTTGATGGCGAAGACCAGCATATCCAGCAAATACCTCCTGTCGAGGTGCGCCAGTTTTGCCGCCAATCTGCTCCCGGATGGTACAGAGTGCTATAGAGAGGAGGACCCGGAGATTCCATCGGCGGCTATATCCGGATATGTAGTAAGGTAAACCCGAGACTTCGAAGAGCCGTCATCGTATTCGCCTTTCAATCCATGCCGCAACTTTTCAAGGCTGACATGCTGACAGCTCCCTGCATAGCCACCCTGGCAACAGCACTTGGGAACAGCACCACTGCCAACAATACCCTGGCCACGAACAGCACCCCCCCCCCCAACAGCGCCCTTGCCCGTGGGAACTGCGCCCTGGCAATGAACAACACACCTAGCAAGCTGGCAACGAACTCCTTGTCAACTTGCAACAGCACCCGGAAGGCCCACGTGCCGTAAGCTCCCTGCATAGCACCTTGCGAACAGCTGACAGCTCCCTTCGCAGCACCTTGGCAACAGCATCCTATCAACAGCACCCCGCAGCACTTCGGCAACAGCACCGGGACAGCACCCTGCCCTTGGCCCGCGCGCATGCGCAGCACCCGGGAACAGCACCCATGGCAACAGCATCATCGAAAGAACAGCCCTTGCAACAGAATCCTGGCAGCAAACATCTTGGCAAGAGCACCCTGGCAACACAACCCGGAAGAAACGCATAGCGACATCTCCCTGCACAGCACCCGGGCAAAGGAACCTTGTCAATTGGTGACAGCACCCTGTCAGAAGCACCATGAAGCACCAATGGTAACAGCAACCCGCGAGGCCCGCGTGTGAACAGCCAGCAAAAGCAGCTTGGGAACAACACCCGCGGCAACAAAACAATGGTAACACACTGAAGGCCCGTGTGTCGACAGCCGGTCCAGCTCATGCAGCTGCTCAAGCAAATTCTCCTGCTGCTGCGCGGGCAACAGCAGCTGGCTGGCGACAACCCTGACAACAGCACGCGGACAGCACCCTGGCGTGGCCCCCATGCCGACAGCTCCCTGCACAACATCCTTGCGACAGCACCCTGGCCAGGACAGCGCCCTGTTAAGCTGACAGCTCCATGCACAGCACTCTTACGACAGTATGCTGGCAACAGCGCTCGGACAACACCCTGCTCCTGGCCCGTGTGCTGACAGTTCCCCAGCACCCTTGCGACGGCGACGCGGCAGCACCCTGGCAACAGCAATCTGGCAAGCGCACCACAACACAGACAACACCTTGCCAGCACCCGGCCCTGCAGCTCTCCACGCGCAACACACAAGCTGAGGTTCTGCAGCGCTCGGCTTCGAGTTGAAGGCCGAGTCCCACGGTATTTGCGGTGCTTAACGAATTTCGTGCTCCCAGAAACGGTACTTGCGGTTGGTTTGCTCGCAGACATCGAGTCTCACGGTATTTGCGATGTTTTTGAGCCCAAACATTGAGTCCCATGGTATTTGCGTTGTTTTCGTGCTCCCAGAAATCGAGTCCCACGGTATTTGCGATGTTTTCGAGCCCCCAGACATGGAGTCCCACAGTATCTATTTGCGATGTTTTCGGACCGCACGGACTTCTGAACACTACAAAGCCCAAGCGGGACCCCTGGGCGGAGGCGGGAATCTCATCGAGCCGAGGCACAGCTTCCTCCCAATCTTAGTGGAAGCGCAAAATCGACTCTTTCTACAGTACTCTGTAAATGTTTTCCGCGTTTTCCGTCTGCGCGCATTCTCCCGGACGGGTTTTCCAAAAAATCCTGGGTATTTGGCGGATTCGAGCTTAGCCAGCAGATTGCTTGTACCAAAGCCTTGGCGGCTTGATTTTAGTCGGGACCGGTCTTCCAAAAAATCCGGGATGTTTTGGAAAAACGGCTCCCAGACCACTTTTCCAAAATATCCCGGATATTTATTTTGGAGACCGTTCTTCCAAAATATCCGGGACATTTGTAGATCACGACTATCGAAATATCCGGGATATTTGGGAAAAGCGGTCCGGAACAAGACCCTCAAAATATCCGGGATATTTTGGTGGAAAAGCCGCAATTCACACCCTTCACCTGTAGCCATCTTCCACAGCCACCTGCAATGTGGCATTCGCCAGAACTCGTGGCTAATGTGGCTAGCAGCTCGGCTAGCACACAGCCACCCCACTCCAGCCCATGCAGTTGACTGTTCCATAAAAGCAATCCAAGGCCAGGCAGGCCTACGCCACAAAAACAGGTAGTTCGCGATGTCGCACAGAATGAAATCAATTATGACATGCTGGTATGCTGGATGAGTCTTGGTCGAGCGCCCGAAGCAGCACAGCCAGGTCGTGGAGGCCCCGGTCGTCAGCGAGGCTCCGCTGCCATGCAAAGCCGGAAAACACACAGCGCAAAGCGTGGGGCTCTTCGTTTCTAGCAGCCCCAAGCGACTGCAGTGAGTGCTCACATGTGCAGATTTTCAAGGTGCGGTCAGCCGACCCTCCCCAATGCATGCTCAAACACGGCCCTTTGGGGTATATAACACTCTGGGGCCTAACGCAGTTCAATTCGTTTGACAAGCCCCCTGCCACCTGCAAATGTATGATGATGGGAGGCATGCATGCGCAGCGTTAAAGACGCGAGGGGCGGTTGGCGCAGTCACCCCTCTCTGTAAGCATATGATGATTGTAAGACCCGTCCTTCGTGGCAGACAGAGTCTCCATATGCTGCCATTTGAGGCATGCGCCGCTTTGAAGAAGCCAAAGGGTTGAGGGCGGTGCAGGCCCCGCCACTTGCAACTGTATGATGTTTTGCACACACTGCCTACATGCTGCTCTGTCTGAGGCAAGCACGTACAGCTTTGAAGAAGCACGAGGGTCCCCCGATGTGCAAACATATGATGGTTTGATGATGGGGACTACCGGACCAGGGGACTAGAAAACCACGGCCTGGTCCCGTCGTTCTGGGGACGACCATGGATCTGCTGATACATGAGGTTAAGAGGACCCAGAGCCACATCAGGACAGAGCCACACCTTTCAACAAAAACCAGGCCCCTTCTGCAAAGAGTGCACGAGAAACAAACTAGCCACAACAGCCCTCTAACAATCAGAAAGATTTTAAGTCAGCCAATCTTTGCATGGGTTATTGGTCGAGGGTGTACGTGTACGTGGTGTTTCTCCGTCCACGAGCAGAGGAACCCAGCCCAAGCTCCACTCCGGCAGGCCCGCAACCCAAACCTCACAGATAAGGCCAAGGCACCATGGCCACCAGTCCAGAAGAAACCTAGGCGCCAAGCCGGCATCTGGGTTTTGAACTTCCGCACCTCTTGAGTGATAATGCCATGCAGCGTTCTAGGACCTGCTCCTGGCGGATCCACTTCTTCTGCTGCTAAATCTTGCTTAGACAACAGGTTGCAGAGCTCGTGGAGCGCAAGCTATAGCCTCTAGCTCAAGACAAAGTAACATGTGCTCGTGGTGGGGGGCTGCGGAAAGGTTCCAAGCCAAGGACATCCACCCTGACGGGTCGGCTGCCCCAAGATACGCAGTGCTGGCAGGATGCTTGGAATTTCAGATGTAGAGTCGGGGTCCATTGCCGGACTGCTGGACAAAGCAGGAAAAGAAATGCCCTGCCCTCATCAGGTGGCAGCCGCTTGTATTTCCTGTTGACTAGTAGACACCCCCACTGCTCTTGAATTGATACAAGAATCTCAAAGTCTGAAATGGCAAACACCTAGTCTGAAATGTCAGGAACCATGCAGCCTGCAAAGCCTGCAACCTGAACAGTTCTTATTGCCCGAAACGGCACACTCACTTTCATCTCCATCAGCAAAGGCACGGTACCGTCAGTACGCCGACAAACGCGAACCACACCATCAGGGAAGTTCCTCAGGCAAAGCTTTGTTGAAGTCTTGTGGCACTTTTGAAAGGACTGCAGGTGTGCACTACAATCCGATGAAGCTTAATGTTGAAAGATGTCAAAAGCACCTTGCATCATTACTTGCGGCTTTGGGCAAGAGCATTTGGGCTCTTGACGATCAGATCCCCGTCCCAGCCTGGGTTCACGGACTGGATTGCAGGGACAAGCAGGCCTTAAGCATGCTACCTAATCATGGGGACCCTATAGCCCACTCATACTGGTTCAACGCACGAGAGGTGCATGTGTCACAATGGCTCTCTGAACCTGATGGCAGATTTCCTGAGGAAACACCGTTTGAAAATCTTTTCTGAGACTGTACATTTCGTCATTCCTCACGAGAGGTAAAGTCCAACCTGCGGATTGCAAGACCCTGCGAGAATAGCCGAATAGCCTCGTTCACATTCACTTAGACAGACTCCTTGAGCCTCTGGCCGGCGTGTCTAGCAGTCTAGCAGACGCAAGATGCGACAGGAACGGTAAGGCAAACGCTTTATCCTCATCACCGTGAGCGTCAGCCCGCTTCCGAATTCTGGGAAGGCCTCAAAGTTTTAGTGCAAGCGGCGCCAGTCCACATCCACCGGACTGAGGCCAACAATGATATTCGCCATCACAGACCCGACTGCAATGAGGCTGAAAATCCAGCCGGTGGTCCTTGGGCAAAATTCAGGTTTGGTCGCGCAATGTCGGAATGCTAATGAAATTGAAGCCTCGAAGCTGCGAAGCTTCTTCAAGTGACAGGACAGGCAACCTCAAACCTTTATCCTTTAATTACCATTCCACCCTGGGACCAAGAGCCTAAGCCCTGACTCTTTCAGAACCCTCAAACCTCGCCCTTGACCCGGAAGAACCCTGGATCGACCGGAAGTCCCTGAACCTAAGCTAGGTCCTGCAGAATGATTGAAACACAAGAGACCCCAACCACAAACCACCTGAAGCATCAAGGACCACAGCAGAATTGTAAACCCCAACTTGCCTGTTAAACTCCCGAGACCCCAACCGTCAACCATGAACCACCTGAAGCATCGATGACCATAGCAGGATTGCAACAAGTCATAACAAGTCCAACCTCACAGCACTCCACATCAAATACGACTTTGGGTTACTTTGGACGAGTTAGCCCAGCAACCAAGAAACCAAGCCACGCAGTCTCAAGCAAAAAGGTTGGACTTGCCCCAATGTAAATCGTACAAGGGTCACAGGCGAGAATCCAAATTCCACCTCTGCAGGCAGGGTAGTAGTTGCATTGCTTCTGTGTTGCTTATCTCATGGTCTTGTTCTGGGATTATGGACAAGACCTTGACATATAGAGCACATGCATGAGCCTGTGAGGACAACCAAACCACCAAAACATGACAAAGCTTGCCACATCAAATCGTCACCTCTTCCCTGGAAACGAAGGCTCTGCCCACAATCCCGCAATTTGATTGCGTGAAGCGGCTTGTACATGCCGTAATCGCCCAAGACTTGGGGATTTTGCGGTCATCAGAAGTGCGATTGAAAATACTTTGCACTTCGCACAGCCGTCTGCAACAGATCCAACCTTCTCCTCCTTTCCTAAACTGAATCACCCACCCCCGCTCCCCGGCCCCTTGGTTTCTTCAAGGGGGACTAGGGGAGCCGTTCCATCTTTTGCCTTTTCGCTAGCCTGCTCCTGCTCCCGACCCCCACCTTTGCACGACTGACATGCTTTGCGACGTTTTGCTCACCTTGCCAGCCTGGCTGCCAAGGCACACGCGCTCTAGCGCTTACAATTATTATTCCAAACCATTGCTACTGCTGGTGGTGGTGGTGGTGGTGGTGGTGGTGGTGGTGGTGGTGGTGGTCGTGGTCGTGGTCGTGGTCGTCGTCGTCGTCGTCGTGGTTGTGGCAGTAGTAGGAGTAGTAGTAACAGTAGCAGTAGCAGTAGCAGTAGCAGTAGGAGTAGTAGTAGTAGTAGTAGCAGCAGCAGCAGGAGCAGTAG